>CM074820.1:1047251-1074896 GCA_037447605.1 Zygnema circumcarinatum
AAGACATTCTCCATGTGCTTCTCCCCGCAGTGACTTTATTTGATTTCTATGGACAAATACATGGAGACACAAAAAAAATGGCTGATCAAGCGACAAAACGCTTCAGCTTTCTACGGACTCGAGGTTCCCTGTGTGAGATTTCCAGTGTTTCTGGTTGTACACTTATTTATCGTTCTACTGACTACATGGGTCCGAGCTTGGGAGCGACTGCTATTGCGAACGAGCCCCCCTCTGTTCCCCCTAGAGCTCTACCAAAGACCAGGACTGGTTAAGGCTTGCTCAGAGGTGAAGCTAACTCCGGTGCTAATCACATAACTGAAGACCACAAGTAAACCAACTGAGAAGGGGTCCTAGTCACTACCTACATCACATTTGGTCAAAGGAATGCCTTCATTCATACCTCAATTTGAGTGCGTTGAAGGTGTAAGCAATCATTGCCATCCCTTCCTCTAAAATAATGGGAAAAAAAATTCGCCGCTCTACCTTCTTGCCATCTCCCCTCCTCTGTTCCTCTTCAGCAATGGCCGACAACGCTTCGCGTGCTTCGCTTCTGCTTTTTGTCTCACATACAATGGGTCGTTAACCAGTTTCTTCTTTCTTATTCCTCTCAGCACCTTACGAATACGTTGTAGATTCAATGTCACATTTTGATTTTCAAGATAAATCTCCTTTCCTGCCCACCATCCCTTGTCAAGGATTGACTGCGGATCCTCCAGTACAGGATCTCCTGGAGGGTATTTCAAGCTCAAAGAGCTTTCCTTTATAGATATCTTATACTCCTCATATTGCAGGCCCAAACGGATAGAAGGATCCCCATAATAAGTCTTTGCAGCCCAATCAGTTCCAAGAGGAACGACCTGGAGAGGCAAATGGGAGAAACCACGAGGTCATCACAGACCCACACCTCGTTCTCTACCTTTTTGATTTTTAGGGTTTTTAGGGTTTTTAGGGTTATTAGGGTTTTTAGGGCTTTAAGGGCTTTTAGGGCTTTTAGGGTTTTTAGGGTTTTTAGTTCCTCAGGGCCGATACCCTAAGCAGGAGGCGGTCTTAACAAGCTACAACAATCTAGACCGAACGAATTCACCAAGCATTCGATACAAATGTAAGAAGGTTGCCTTCCACGTTTCGACCTTTCTTAGCAATAGTAGTAGTACGTACCTGCAAATAGGCTGAATTTGGACGCATGAAAAGGAAGTGCGTCATCCCTGCTCCATGGACCCCCAACATCGCATTGCTTTCCTGAAGCGAATGCCACATGTCCTGCAGAGCGGTCGTGCTTGAGGGAAGGAGAATCTGCACAAAGTAGCCCTCTTCCTCCGCTACTCTCTTCACCTCCTCCTCGTTGGTAAGGACGCGAGTGCCTTCCCTTGAAATGATTGAGAGCAGCGGTCTGCAGCCATAGCGCTCTCCTTCAGGTGGGGGCTTTCTAAACGGCCATTTTTCCCATGCTCGCTGCAGAATCCGCTGCAGAAAAGAAAAGAAAGAAGAGAAAAGAAAGAGGAAAGAGCAGAGAAAAATAGAGCAGAGTGGGCGAGGATTAGCATCCCTCCTCTGGAAAGCTCAAATCTGATCGAACGATGCATTCACGCTATTTTGGTTGTAGGAAACAATGAAATAGGGCAGAGGAGGCTCATATGAATAATGCTGCAAATTCGAATCAAGTCTAAGGAATGGAATAAACAATACAGCTCAGTTAACCAGAGTCAGCAGCAGAGAAGTAATAAGTTACCAGATGCTAAACAACATGGTGGAAGAAAAATGTCACATCATTGAAAAAAACCTCCATAAGTAACCTCTCGTCAGCAAATCTAACACAATTGAACAGGACCATGAATTCACCCGTCCTTCACAACCACAAGGGGAATGCATTCCTTCCCATCCACAAGACCGAACCTCCCCAACAACAAGGGAGATAAAACCTTCATAACTTTGGAAGCTTAGCATGGCCTACTCCTCCCAAGTATCCAAGAAAGACATTTACCTGAAAGTCTTGTATATGGCCACCATATGCCATTTGTGTGGGGTCTACTGTGAGCTCATCGTGAATCCTCATCCCAACCGTCACCTCCCGGAAGCAGTGCACATAGTCGTTTTGGCCGAGCAGTACAACCGGGTAGTTTGACATTTGGCGAATCACTTGCTCATACTTCATGAACCACCAGATGTGAGCTTGAACTACAATGAATACCACCTCCTTCTTATAATGCTGAGATGTGATATAGATGGGGATGAGTCCTGCGTAAAGACGAGAATAACGAAGCAATTGCAAGGTTTTGAAACCTCTGCTGAAGCAAACATGGTCTTGTAACTTCTACTTGGCTAGAGAAAGGGGAACCTCTAGAGTATCTCGTTTGGCCTACCTAACTTAAAATTTAAATGATTAGGCTCCCTGAAAGATAAGAGCGATCGCAAGTAGCAAACACGAATTACTGAATTGATTTCCAGCCACCACATGCATGCATGCATGCATGATGGAGCAGCCTTGAGCCCTTCAACTGAAGACTCCACAACAGTCTTGAAGTGAGCATGCAGTTCCTCTCATTCCATGCCCGTCGCCAATCTAACATCCTAATAACTTCCATATCCATCCCAACAAGTGCAGTATAATGGAAGAGGAAGAATACATTCAAAGACGATCCTTTCCGATAACCGAATCTGATAATATTTCACACGCGTCAATCAATCTGGACACATACAGACGCTTGCATCAAGTATCAGGTTAGGCCTCACCATCATGAAACTCGTGGTACAAATTCCCAGTGTAGCCCGCAGTGGAAAAGACAATAGCAGGAACGGAGTGGTACACATCACACTTCAGCAGCGGCAAACCACCCTCAGTCCTGTTCACAAATGGAGCTCCCTCAACCCACTTCTTCTCTCTCCATCCCCTCTCTATGGGGTCTAACACTACACCATTTGCTATGGCTTCTTCGTCTTCTTTTTGTCGAACCACCTCGAAAAAGGTCAGCTGTGACAGATCAGGGTTCAGTCTCTTAGACCACAATGCTGCCATACCAGATCTTGACTGATTTTTTACTTTCCTCACCAGTTCCCAGTAGCTTTCTGTTCCAGGTTTTTCCGGCTCTGTTTTGGAATCATGTACACTGTCGTAGTCTAAGAGTCGCTTCTGCATACTCGTCCCTGACTTTTCAACCTCCCCTTCTGAAGCAACATTTGCATCTTCTGTGGCTACCAGAAGCAGAGGTGGAAGCCCTTCCGGTATATCTATACTTGTAAGAGTTAGCTCCTGCACATTCTCCATGCAGCTCGTCTCCCATTTTCGTGTGTAGGGCTTTACCTTCTCCTCTCCCCGAGGAGTCGATCTCTCTTTCGCATACAACATAAAAATATCTGACCGAGCATCTACCCTCACATCTCCTCGCATGACGCAGACATCCGTCCTCCAATGCGTTCTATTGCAAGAGAATGTTTCACGTCCCATATCCGAAACATCCACATTTCCTTCCATATTCCTATTGCTACTTTCATCTGCTTTACCAGTTTTCCCTTCTGCTGCCAACAAAACTTTAACATTTTCGAAACCAGCTGCGAGTTGTTGTTCACCATTCTCGTGGGATTCAAACAAATCGTTGCCAGACTCCTTTGTCTCTTCCGAAACAGACTCCCTGCCTGACATTGCAGCAGCACCTGCATGTTTCTCACCGTCGGCTATTGCCATGGCTTTCGCAACCATTCCTCCATCTGTCTGTCTCTTTGCTTGATCCCTTTCACCGTGCATTCCAGATCCTAATTCTCCACCGCTTCTCTTTTCCACCCTTTTCCTTCCCTCGCCTGCACAACCCCCCAAAAGATTCTCACTGAATGTCCTTTAATGCCTCAAAATTTTCGGGATTCCTTCACGTCCTTTCGCACTATCATCTAGCAGCACATGAGATTTAGCACGAGTTCCGGCCCATCTTGGCTTCCTTCCAAGTTTTTATTAAGTTAGGTACACGAGCTAAAGGCACGAGCAAGGGACGCTAAGTTGAGATGGCACGCACGAATTCTCTCGGGCTGAATATTCACAACTTAATTTTAACAGTGCAGAGATGTAAGCCTTTCATTTGTTCCAAGCAAAGGAGCCGAGGATTTACGTAAACGACGAGGCCGTGCAGAAAGAACCTAGCTCTCATGCACAAACAGTATTCAACGATAGCATTCTTATCAGCAATTGAGAAGAGGAAGTGTTCCTTAGGACGGGACCTCAGGACGGTCAAGCGTAGAAGCCAACAGGGTCTGGTCTGGAATGATTAGGGGTTGCAGACATTTGACAATCGAACAAGAACTTCTCCTACCTGGACCCAAAAGTTCTTGTGCGTGTCATGAGGTAAATAGGACGAGAAAAGAGTCAAAATGCGAACCTCCAAGAGGTTCACATTTTAAGAACGTATGCTCATGCAAACCTTTTTAGAATCGCTAAGAAGCGCGGGTAACCAGAATGAGTGTGGTCCAGAGAGAAGCAACTTCAACTTCCGGTGAAAACAGCTGGAATACGCTGATGAATGCTTAGCTGCACAGCTGCTCATTAACGTACCAATAGGCGGGCGTGGCTGAACCTCCACGGTTGTCCCTGTCGTATAGAGGAGGAGCAGCAAAGAGAGGAAAAACAAAAGAGCAGCGAGTCGCTGCATGTTGCTCTTCCTCATAAAACCTATCATTGCCTTTTTAGTAGGAGAGAGCTCCGAAGCCGTACGAAACCTAAACAAAGTGCCGCCATCCTGCAAGTGGCCTCCGAAATCCCCCCGCTTTGTCCCTGAAGGCTCATGACGGCAAGATCGCGTCTTTACCCTCCAATCTAATCGCATCTGCGACGCCAATGCCGCCTCTGAAGGTAGGGAACCGATCGACACGTGCTCCTCTGCATTGTCAAGGCAGCTAACCATGGGGGGAGGTTCTCCAGAAAGCATTTTCATCATCCAAATCAAAGTGCCTTATCAATACGTAGACTCCTGCAGGAGATCCCCCGCCATGGAACGGGGCTCCGGCAGACATAACCTCTTCTGCAGGAGCTCTAAATGCAGCTGCTGAAGGGAAGCCCCCTTGGCCCCCTTCCTCCCTCCCTCCCCCCCTTGACAAGGCCCCCTCCAGGGAGGGCTCCGAGCTTGGAGCCCTGCTCCAGGGAGGGAGCTCCCATTCCATGCTGCAGTCCCGCTCCTCGTAACGGAGCCTGTGTATCATTACTGAACGGGAAAGCGTTATATAGTCATAGCGACGCTGTTAAACGAGGACAGCGAAAATTCGCTGAATTCGCGTGGAGAAATCTCCGCCGTCCAAAATGTCTCCGTCTGGAATGGATGCATCTTCGCCGTCCAAAGCTTCCGAGTTTGAAGGACAGATCGGCGCCGTTGAAAGCTTAAAAATCGGCAACGGACCGGCCCTGCTCGTCGACTGGAAACGCATCGCAGCCGTCGAATAGTTTGGACGCATATTCAATATGTCGTGTTCTGGTCGTGCACACTCATGGGTTGTGGGCGCATCTTGGCAATTCTTGCATGGTGCGACCCAGGCATGACAGACAGACAGGACCCCCTCAAATCCTGGATTTCTTTTTTGGGCACTGCAGCTTTCTTTTTGCAACGGCCTTCCTTATTCCTTGAAAAAGGAAGTGGCATTGATCTCTCGATGGCGATGATGCCATCAAATGTAGATGGACAAAACTATCATGGGAAACCACGAGAAAATAACTGGTTGCAAAGGACCTAAGCGCAAAAGAAAAACGCTAGGAGCGAAAAACCCTAAAAACCTTTCTTCCTTTCTTTCCTCATCAACGGCCTCCTCCTCGGCGACCAGTTATTCGTGGTTCCCCATAATGATTTTGTCGATGTACATTTTATGGCATTGCCATCGTGAGATCAATACCACATCACTCCCCTTCCTTATTACTCCTTATTTTCAATTTTCCAAACCATAGTCAAACTTAAAAGCATTGAAAGCATTCAGGAGTGTCCACCCTCTGAGTGACTAGGTCGGTTCCAATCCGAGGATTCCAAGATTAACTGTTAAACAATCAGCAGCAGTGGCGACCTGGTTCTGCTCAGCGCATTCTTACGTTTTTCTAACGTTGATAGTCATTTCAGGCTTTCTCTTATTCCATGTGCCGCAAGCATGGCAGGTACAATACTTTTAGCCTATGGCAAAAGTCAGATGAGGGCTTAACTTGGGGTTAATTCTGTCCACGGGCGAAGTCTTATCGTGAGCTCACGGCGCTCGCCGTAGGTCCGCGCTCGGCCACAAAAGATGACCCCCCCCCCAACACAAACGCAGACTGACGCCGGTTGCTTGGACGTTAAGGAAAATTGCCACACATATGCTAAAATGTGTAAGAAAATGTCGCCTTCAATGCCGTGGCGACCTAAGCCAAAATTGCTGTAGCACGCTCTACAATGTCCACCTGTGCTATGCTTCCAGATACTTCGAAATTGCTCATTGCCAAAACAAAACTCTAATCCAGGCCGCCATAGATCCATCAGGAAAAAACCATCTAACCCTAATCCTCACTCTCTTCCTAATTAAAATTATACGGACCATTACGGCCTTTCGTAACTGTTGACTGACCTGGAAGAGCACTTAGTTATGCAGTCAAACGGGTCTACTGAGCATGCGCTCGATTTCCTCCAAAGAGCGTCCTTTGGTTTCGATAATGAACTTGTCAACAAAAAGCACCCCGAGAAGGCACACGGCGGCAAAAAAGAGGTACACATAATTGATTCCCACCGCGTTCACAATTGCCAGAAACGAGAGCCCAATAAAGAAGTTGCAGACCTGCACAAAATCCAGTAGACTTTCACGGTGTCAGTTGCTTGCCAGCCTCCACTCTTCACAATCAAAGTGTACTATCATTGCCAGCTGAAATCCCCCCTGGAGAACCTTCCGTGCTGGTAGACAATATGAGGTGCATCCTATTCAGCTCCTGCAATACTCCATAGCATCTTGAAACTTCAAAGATCACACATTCTGCTAAAAAGTACACAGTGGGACCTAACAAAGAAATAACTTCCTTCAACGTTGGCAGAACAAGTATGAAGTTCCTAAAAAATGCCACGAATACGCGATGCAGTTCCCTATGCAGTTTTGACACAAGGGCTCCAAATTCCAAAAAAAAAAAAAACCTCCTCTCCTCCTCAAATCCTTCTGTTATTCTTACCCAATGGACTCCAAGGCTGAGTGCCACTGCCTTCGCTCGAATGCGAGAAGGAAAAATCTCAGGCAGGAGAAGAGCCGGAACGGGTCCAACACCGAGCGAGAACGCCAAGACATAGCTGCAAGAAAGCAACAACACCCAAGTTTTAGATGCTAAGTCCATTCCTCTTCCTGAGCTGAAAGGTCAGATTCTGACATCCATCATCGATGAGGCTTGCTGCAAAGGGAGAAATACACGAGCTCATACACAACGCATGACCATTTTACAAGAGGGCTACAAGGCTTGCCTTAAAGCGAGAAAACCCGTAGAAGTTCCTATGAAAATGAACAGACCTTCCCCTTAAGACATTTCGATTTCATTGCCATTCATAGACCATTCATTCTATTGCATATGGCAAGCATGATGAAGTAACACCTTCATCGGGAAAGAAGCAATCCCAAAGCAGTTCAAAGGTCAGTGCAAAGAAAAAAATTGAAGGCGAATTTAACTCACGCAACAGTGCCCCCCACGGCGAGCAGTCCTGAGTACGCCTCCAACGCCTTCCAGGACAGTGCGAGTGCAAGGACAAGCATTGAGGCAGCCTATAGTCACAAACCCCCCTTTATATTCTCAGTTAACCTATAAAAACCTATGGAAGGTCTCTACAGTCAGGATGTGCCGTTCCATATAAAAAACAAAAAACGTTTATGAAAAACGTCACAACTGAGCTTGACAAATCCAGCAACGGTAGGATGCATGCAGCATGCTGAAATAATTCTGAAGCGAAAGATTGCGAACATTCTTCAAGGTTGAGTGAGAATACCATTCCGGCAAATGAAAGTGACAGCAACTTCTTGCGTCCCTGCTTATCCATTAGTCCCGATGCCACTCCAGTGCCTGAGTCAAACAGAACATGATTTTAGACAACCTTCATCAATTGGAACATTTACTCCTCTCGACGGAGCTGAGTTAAGTGAAAGCTTCAAATTCGTTGATACGAATTTCCCCCCACATGAACTTAAGGAAACGGCTGTCCTTTCCGTCTGCTTTTCTTTCTGTCTGTTTTCTGTCTGATAGGAAAAAGGAACTTACCGACCACATTTGCCAATCCAACAAGTGCACTTGCTGCCACATCAGACTTGATGCCAACTCGACGGAAAACAGCAGTTGAGTAGTAAACCACGGCATTGATTCCCGCAAACTGTTGAAATAGGTATATGGCGGCTCCCAGGCCCACGACTGAGTTTTGCATGCCCCCACCACCCCAAGATGTTCCATCTGCTCAGCAAACCTTCTAGCCTTTTTGTTGTGGTGACTTCAAGATGCTCCACAAAAAACTTCACCAATAACAATAACATGACAAAGCTTTCCCTTTTCCCATCCTCCATTCCCCGGTAGAACCCAAAAAATAAACACACAAGGTGGACAGAACATAGATACTAAATACACACCAGCACATACTTAAATTCAACGGCGATATGTAGCAACGTCCCTGACTTACCCTTCCGATACCTCGCACTCAGCATATCACTCCAACCAGCTTCTGCGGAATCCCCTGCTTCTGAACTACTTCGAGAAAGATCCTCCATGGCCTTAGCAGTCCGCCCCTTTCCCCATAACCTTGTGACTGCGACTTCTGCCGCTTCCACCTTGCCTTGCTGTACGGCATCAAGCAGAGGAGAACAAAAACCTGTAAGACCGTAAGACATAAAATCAACTGAAGACGCTCTACGAGAGAGTCTGTTTCAACACAGCAATAGCCAGGCAGAGTGTAACTTTAGCTACTTGTTTTTGGTCCACGAAAAACCATTCACAAATGAACTGGCCTTCGATCAAAGCAACGTTTCAGGAAATAACGACTTTACAAAAATCAGCTCCAACGAAAAAAAAAATGTTGCAATCAAACATCCATAATTTGATGTAGTGAAAGTCGATTCTGAGGGATCTGCCTTCTCAGCAAGATCAACTGTCCAATATGAAACCCAACCCAACCCAACTTTTCTCTTTTCCAAGGTAGCACACAACAACCAAACCACTAACAACTGATGAACCATGCGTTAGTCATCCCTTTGGTGAATGCACCTTGAAGAGCCATCTTGGGCTCTCGGGTGCCCACACCATGCCGGCGGCAAGGGCCAACGTGGGAATTACTGCAAGCCAAAACATGGTTCGCCACCTGATGCTCCAACCCAGCACGTGCTTAAGGCAGTCTCAATCGACCAGTGACAATCAGCTCTCCTAGAAGAAAAGACCATACCAAGCATGCAACAACAACAGCAACAAGTTCATACTACTTTCCAGCACTTTTGCAGACCCCTGATGCGACTTGATCTTTTGGAGCAGCTTTAAGTATAGGCCTACTTGAAGCTGTGTTGCAACACAAGCTGCTGTGATGCAATCAGCACTCACCATGAGGGATTTGCAGCGAGTGGTAGACCTGCTACTAGTGCTCCCAGAATACCTATGCAGATCGACAGTTGGTTCACACTTCCGAGCAATCCTCGAATTTCTGTAGGCGAAATCTGTACGCATGCCAACCCCACCACATGGAAATTTCAAGCCCTACTGACAAGCACTGGCTAAGAGACATGAACGTTGACAATGAGTTCCTGACAAGAATCTGTCTATGAGAATGGTTTAACAGGCTCGAAAATTTCTATCAACCCTAAACCCTAACAACCAAAAATAAAAAAAAACAAAGAAATGTGCAGGGTTACCTCAGAAATGTACAAAGGCACCGCGCTGGAAGAGAGGCCTATGCCCAATCCAACAAGCGCTCGGCCCAGCAGCATAGCACCAACTGAATTGCTCGTGGCACTGCATGACCCTCCAGCAGTGGAATGTCATGTAAATGACGTGCTTTCATGCTGAACTTTTTAGCCTTCTGGCGTTGTGAGACAAATGCTTTTATTTCAAGAACCTGCAGTCTGCGCAGTCTGTAATCTGTAGTCTGCATAGGTATGGTGCTTCCAGAAGAAACACAATAACTAAGACTGCGGCAATTATGCAGTACATCGCTTGCCTCACACACTTAGTCCATGCTCCACTTGACAACGCTCGCCTCTTTCTCAAATTTGCTTCCCACTTCATTGCTCCTTGCCCTCATGCGCTTTTCTAGTCTTTATTCCTAGTCAATCTTCTAATCCTTCTGTTCCTTTTCACCATTCCCCATTATCCGAATTTTTCTCACTCTATTCAGTTTCCTCGTTCACCGACTACGGGTCTGATGTTTGCCAAATTAGCAGTAAATCCTGTCTTTATCAGGCGGGTCCCGACCTGAGAACAGTTCCCAAAACCAGGGGAATGGCATTCAGTTGAAAGGTGCGAGTGCGTCCCACAATATCGGCCAGCACCCCACCAGTGAAAGCACCAAAGAACGCTCCTGCAAGGGTGATGCTTACAATCCATCCTGCACGCCTCCTTGGAGAACACAAAGCAAGGTGAATTCAGTGAGAACACGAACGGATTACCTTGCTCCACACTGACAGCATTGCAAAGTCAACTTAAGCCTGATTTAAACATCATATGGTGTTTACGTCGCGTACACTTTCTCGATCAAAGAGGTAAGGAAAGCAATGTCACTCTACGGATTTTTTACTCTCGTCATTCCAGGTTCACAAGCCACGTCCCAAATATTCATTACATTAACAAACCAGAATACTCGACCATCGCTGACATTCACCCGTAGTGCACTTGAAAAGCATTACCAGTTTCCAAACGAGAGATATCAGTTGCAGGTTGATTTTAGAGTTTGGAAAGAATACCTGCAACAGCTGCGTTGCCTGCAATGCCCAAGTCGATTTGAATCTGCTCAAGAGGCCCATTCACGACGCTGCAAAAAAAAAACCTCTGCAAAGAGTCAGATTTATGTGAAAAAGTGATCTCTTACAGTACTTCCGCGGACTATTTTGCCAAAACTTGACTCGTCTAAATATCCACTGACGCCGACAAAAACCACTACTATCTTAGGACCAATGCACTCTCCTATTGACCACGATAAAACCTCACATGAACTATAAATCACAAGCTCTATGCAATATGCTCACAATATAATTGCATACCGAACACAAATGATGGCCGCTCACATTACCAGTGCTCGGAGACTCGACACTTACCTAAGATGATATCCAAAGAGGAATGCTCCCAAACAGGCGACAGCCACTGCCAAATACACAGCACCAGCAATTGGAGGCATCTTTTCGTCTGGAACGCTACTCTCCTCGTCCCAAGCTGTTGCAGCAGTATCTGCACGAGGTCGCAGTGCAGAGAGGATACATGAGTCTTGTGGAGAAGGAACAGCCATTACCGATACCAAAAACGAACACCATACGAGTCTATTGCTTCATGATGCATATCCCTCGACTAACCTTCGCCATTGCAGTAGACTTCCTTATCATCAGATCATGCTCAGTTTCTTTCCTATAGGCAAGCACACAGCCGCGAAATGCCACCTGAACTTGAAACTATGCTTTACAGCACTCACATGAACTGTACCTGTGGTGCTACCCTGCTTTTACTGAAAGTTCTGAATAATCTGAGAGAAATCACTACGTATTCCTTCACCGCAGCTTCATGGCAATCAACCATATCGAGAAACTTTCCATCATGTCTTCCTTCCATGAGGATAGCCAGTTCATCTGCTTTTACAGAATGTATGTCTTTCAGCATTGGTAACCTATGAATGCATGCATGTCAAGTGCAGAGACCACTTCCCTTTTGGGTCAAATCCAACAATACAAATAAAGCTCCTTAGGAAGAGCCGCGCAACCTCAAACGGATTGCATACGAATATATAGAACCTTAAACAGTTTGCATGCGCTTGTATGTTATTGATCACAGATGAAATGTGCCTCGATCTACTATCATCAATTAAACTAACTTGGGGGTGAGAGATTCGCAAGGCAAGTCTGAAATTGCCAAAACGTTGACATACAGCGTGACTATCAGTACTAAGAATTAGAAATACTGCAATAGCAGAAAAGCAGAAAACCACAACAGCCAGCAGTGCCTATCGCTTTAAACTCTAAGTAGTTTGGAAAACATTCTGCGACGGAGGGCCCGTAACTGCTCTGGGCTACGCGGATAATTAAAAATTATGGATAAGCTCATTACGCCAGCATTCGCTAATCATGATTGCACGTTGATCAACAACCTTTAAGGAGTCTTTTAATCAAACACCTCAACTCGATAAACATCAACTTTATACACAACCGAACCTTCTCCTATTGCATGCCAATTGATCAAATAATGGCGTCAACAACAGCTTCCGGAATTTGAAATGGACCATTAATTAAAATTCTTGCGAGCGGAAGGCTGTTTCTTCACTTTCGCGAGCGATCTCAAAGAATCATGTGTGTGTGCATGAAGAAGAGGTTCGATAATACTCCACCTGCTGCCTGCGCCTGCGCTTTGCCTAGCTGCCTGGCATTGGATCTCTTCTGCCTTGCTTGGATTTCCATAGGCGCAGCAACGAAGGCGATAGAAGGAGCTGTTTCCTCAGGAGAAAACGCCAGAAGGTTCGTTACGTCAGACTCTCTATTCATCCTTCCTCTTCCAGCTGCTCTAACTCCAAAAAGCTGCCAGCTGTTGCTCCCTGAACGCCTCCATTGACGAGCATAGGGAGTCAGGCGGCTGCTTCCTTGTCTTGCGGAGGATTTTCTGCCGTGCCTGTTTTCAGTATACGCATGCGGCAGCCATGGACTGTTCAAGACTGCCTGCTGCAGGGACACCATTCTGGAAGAAAAAAGAAGCTGGGAGCCTGGCAGCTGTGGCTGCTCCCCCTTGCAAGGAGCGGGAATCGGAATCAGTACATCACTGCTTTGCACTCCAAAAGGAGAAAAGCTTTGAAAAAGTTTTCTATCTGACCGTTTTGTCTGCCCTGTTTTCGTACAGTTCGTGCAATTGGTACAGTTTGTACGAGCGAACCCGCGCCCTTTTTTTGTGGAGAATGCTACTGCAACCCCCTATTTTGGCTTTCGCACCCCCCTTTTTGAAAATTTTGCCTACTAGCGCGCGCAGTTTAGCAAATCAATCGGGACAAGAGCCATTTCGAATACGCTGGAGGGGAACAAATGTTCCAATTGCAAGCAACCAGGCCACAACTTAAGAACTTGCCTTAATTAAGGGGTCTAAAATCCTAACCTGAAAACAAAGAGTAACGGTTGCCCCACATCGATGACCTTTGCGGCTCCTTTTAGGGCTCCGTTTTTTGCGCTTAGGCTTAGTTTAGTTTAGTTTCTAGCTCCTAGTTTTTTGTATTGTGTGCTTAATTCCTTTGCGACCAGTTTCTTGTGGTTCCCCATGTTGAATTCGTCCATGTTCATTTGATGGCCTCACCATCTTGAGATCAATGCAAATCTCGTTGTTGGAAGTTAGTAGCGCAAAGGAAAAACAGGGGGGGGATATCCGAAACAGGGGGTGAAACATCCAAAACAAGGCACGATAACCAAAATGGGCAGGCAAAATTTTCAAAACGGGGGGTGTAGTAACTAAAACAGGAGGTGCAGTTATCATTCTCCTTTTGAAAAGGGCGCGTTTTGAAACAGGTTCGGAAGTGACCGTTTGGTGGCCGTATATATTCCGTACAGAGCTCGCACAGGAGTACGGTCGTACGGACGGATGAGCAAGGGCGAAGTTTGAATAACTGGCGGCGGACTTTCGGAGGGAGAAGAGGGAGGGGGAGAGGGGGAGAGGAGGGGGAGAGGAGGGGGAGAGGGGGGAGGGAGAAAGGGAGAAAGGGAGAAAGGGAGAAAGGGAGAAAGGGAGAGGGAGAGGGAGAGGGAGAGGGAGAATGGCAGAGAGGGGAAGGAAAGGGAGAGAAGATTAGAGGGGAGAGAGGGAGAAAGGGGACTTAAGAGGAGGGAGAAGGGGGGGGGGGAAGGGAAGGGGAGAAGGGCAGAGAGGGGGGAAGAAGGGAAAGAGAAGGGGGGAGAGAGGGCGGGTGGGGAGGGAGAGTGAAGGGGACGAGAGGGAGCGAAAGGAAGGGAAGGAAGAAGAAGAGAGACCGGAAAGAGAATAAGGAGGAGCAGAGGAAGAGAGTGAGGGAATAGCAGGGCATGTGCACTTCCGGCAAGTCTCCCATTGTGTTGCACTTCCGCATTCAGCTGACGCTCATCCCCGCATTGCACCTTTAACCTCGTCCCACTTTTTATCAAAATGAAGAGGACCGTCGCCAGAGGCCTTTCCAAATCTTGTCGCACTATTCTCCTTGCCGGCGTTGATTTCTCCCTCTATTGCTGACTCATATCTGCAAGCACTCACTCCTTCATTTTCAAGATCCCCTCGCTTCACGCATGATTCATGGCTCCCCTTCCTCGCCCCCTGTAGCATCCAACACCTCTTCTTCGCAGAATGGGCCGCCAGCAGGGCTCTGAGGAGCCAGACTCTCCACCCTTACCCCCTGCTTCCACTCCTGACTGGTCTACAGGGAAGGGCTTCCTCTCTGTACGCCAATCTACTACTCAGCACCGCGTTAGGGCAAGCAGTGCCCAGAGTTCAAATGAGCACCTTTCAGATTCCCCCTTACTCGCAAGGCGAGTGCTGGCGTTTGATGTTTCGCCTACTAAGGCCCAGGCTCCCAGCTCTGACTTTTTGCGGCAATCGTTGTCATGGAGGAAACCGTGGTCGAACAGGCGGTTTTTTGGACGACCGCTTTTTGTGCTTCTTTTTGTCGTTGCTGTGATCGCTTACACATGCTTTACGGTGACTTCACGGCAACCCGTGCTTTCAGTTCAAGAAGCCGGAAAGGCAAAGCAAGGTGAGCCAAAGTCCTCTCCTTCCTATTCTTTTTCGCAATTCTCTCTCTTTCTCTCTCTCTCTCTCTCTCTCTCTCTCTCTCTCTCTCGCTCTCTCTCTCGCTCTCTCGCTCCCTCGCTCCCTCCCTCTCTCCCCACCACTCTTTCATATCAAAATTTTCCCGCCCATTCGTTCCTCTGTATTATCCTCGTTCAATTTTATCTGTATCTCCTCTCCAATTTTATCTCTATCTCTCTCCTCGTCTCGCGAAGTTTTACCTTCGTTTTCTCTCTTTCCCTTCCCCTTCTTTCAACACTTCGGTCCCTGGCTCTCTCTCTCCCCCTCCTCCCCTCCCCTCGAGATCAGGCCCTAGCTCTGCCCTCGCCTGTTTCGATTGCCTCTGTCGACTGTAACAATTTTCTCCTCTCATTCTCTAGTTTCTCTGTCCTGCGTCCGTCCCCTCTTTTTCCTACACCCACCCCCCCCCCCCCCCATCCTCCTCGCAGCCACAATCAACTATCATTATTCTCTTCGCCTCACCCTTCTCTCACGTGTTTCCCATTCCCCCCCTCACCTTTTTCCTCCTCATTCGTTCTCGTCCCCCTTCGCTCCATTTTCTGCTTCTTATCTGCATTACTTTTCCTCTTTCTATCTCTGTTACCCTGCCCCTCCCTTCCGGTGCCGCTTCTATAGGTTCTTCTTAACACGGTAAGGATTGCTTGAGTTAACTTCTCTTCACTTATTGCTAGTAGCCACTATAGGGGGTTCCTCTTTCCGCAGCTTCCTGCAAAGTCTGATGATTTTACAAGTCTGTTTTGACAGGAAGCGTTGTCACTTCTTCGGCTTACCAAGCTGACAAGATCAATGAAACTTTACAAGGGCTAGATGATGAAGGGGAACTGAACGAGGAGCATGGCAGGTCGATTGCTGAAACAAATGTAACGATTGTAAATGAGTCAGGACTCCGCGAGGTTTTGAAATCGAATGAGGGAGAATTACTGCCGGAACTAGCTGCTGTATCTGGGCAAGTCGAAGAGAAAGAGTCACAAACAGGTAGAAGAGAAGTGGTAGACACTGGTAGAGGAGAATTGGGTAAAGACGACAGAACAATGTCACAAAATAGGAAGGAAGACGACACATATGGAGGCGAAGGAGCTTCCATTAGTAAACCGGTTGGAAAAGCGGATGAAAGGGCGTCAAAAGGAGAAACAGATGATGATGATGATGACATTGAGACTGAAGAGGTGGGAGCTGAAGTGGAGCAAGATAGTGATAGCGATGATAAATCGGCGGCAGAAGAAGTGGCACAGGGAGAGGAAGGTACAAAGTTAGAAGGGCAGCAAGTGAAAACAGGACAACTTGGTGCTAGCTTAACCTCCCGTAATGCTGAATTTGCAAAACCAGAAGAGAGCAGAGGCATCACTGCAGGAGAAGGCTCAATCCTTGCTGGACTTCAGCTGAGCGGAAAAAACGAAGGAGAAAGCAAAGGTTCAAAGATAAAAGGTGATGTGTCAGAGACTGAAAAGACGGAAATTTCGTTTCAGAAGCCTCGAATCAGAACTGCTAGTAATGTTCCAACTGTGAAAGTGCTAAAGGAAGGTTTCTCATGTGACCGTTCACACTGGCGGACTGATGTCTGCACAGCTAGAGGAGATGTTCGGTTTGATCCAAGGAGTCGAACCGCTGTTTTATACTCCAAGGAAGAAAACACTCCTCGTGGAGTTGAAAAAGTTCGACCGTATCCTTTTAAATGGGGAACGACAATCATGAGCCTGATTGAAGAGATTACTCTCATAAGTGTGAATGCTCCGGAACTGAAGCAGATCGATTTGATAGATAAAGACATTGAAGATGCCATGAAAACAAGCTCAGACCGTCGTGTGATGTTGGATGAGCGTGAAAAGAGCAGCTTGGGGGAATGGAGTGGGAGTAAGGGCGCTGTGCTTGATGAACATGAACTGACGAGCGAAAGAGAAGGGATGGAGAGAGGGCGGCGGTTATTGAAGAGTGTAGATGGAGTAGGCAGAGAAGTCATACCAGCAAAGTCAGCCATTGGAGGAAGGGCGACAAACAAGGAGTGGCATGACAGTGTGCAGTTGGAGGCCACTGTTCAATCAAAGATTCATAATCTGCAAGAGGATGAGAAGACACTAAATTTTGTAGAAGGTATTGACAAGGAGCAGTCACTGAGAAGGAGTCAGCGGGCTTTATTGGAGAACGACATCGGAGGTAAAGGAGAGGATGAAGAAAGAACAACTCAACGAAGGCGGAAAAAGATAAAGAGCGGTGACACTCCTACAGTGGACGAGGTCAAAAGAAAGTTCAAAGCTCAGCAAGCAATGAAACTGCCTCATGGTTTGTCACAATGGGGACTGGTCTGGGGTGAAAGGAGAGAGCTTGAAATGGCAGAAAAGGCCTGGAAAAAACGAAAGAACAGAAAGGGAAAGCTCGGTGATCAAGAAGGAGCTCGTAATGAAAGCAGCCATGGTGGAAGCATCGGGGTAGAGATAAAGCAGGAGATAGAAAGAGAGGCTTTGAAAGAGTGGGCGCACAAGCTAGTGGTAGACACAACCGACGAGGTTCCGAATGTTGAGTGTGATATCTATCACAATGTGACAGGCTTGGTATTTTCTATTGGGGGATACACGGGAAATACATACCATGAGTGGCATAACGGTAAAGCCTATCATCACCACTTTCACTTTCATTTCTCTGGGGTGGATGAAGCACTGTCAACCAGAAAATCAGAGGCCCTGCTGAAAGATATTTGTTTAGCTCGTAGAATAGACTTCTGCAGAGAGACGTTCAATGATTTTTTTTAGCAATTAAGGCTGTTGTATTTTTGCGTTAGGTTGTCCTGATGCCGGCTGAGACAGGTTTTTTGTTGGTAGGTGTTTGAATGCAGGCATTATTCCTCTTTGGATAACAGCACAACATCTCGCAGGAGAGGTGGCATTTGTCGTTGTGCAGCCTGTTGACTGGTGGTTTATGAAATACCGACACATACTCAGAGCCATTTCAAAATATCCAGTGGTGCTTGTCGGCTCAGATCCGTATGTGCATTGTTTTCCAGAGCTTATTGTAGGGCTTCGAATACACGATGAGGTCACTGTCGATGCCAAGGCGATGCCGAAAGGCGAGACGATATGGGACTTTCAGGTGAGTCAACATGACAGTTGTCTGTTTGTCAGAGAGGAAGGTAGAGGCGAAGGCACAAGTGGAGAAAGGAAAGGTACTGGGAGAGGCGAGGACGAAGGGAGAGAGCAAGGAGCAGGAGAAGGAGAGGTACAAGGACAGCATCAGGGTGAGGGAGTAAGAGAGACGATAATGCAGCCCAATGCCGGTTGGAAGCAGGGTCCATGAAGCATGATCTCCTTGTTTTTTAGTAGAGGACTGTTCTACCTTGTCGAGTAAAGTAGTGACATTTTCACTTGAGAAACTGCTGCAGAGAATGTTGACGAAGGCATTGGGCAAGAAGGTGGGGAAGCACAATCCGCAACCCGAAGGCCGGTACATGGGTTGCCGACCAGTACTGACTTACATGGTGAGGGAGGGCAATCGAGTCATCACTAACGAGGCCAATCTTCTCAAGATTGCAGTGGAGTTAGGGTTTGTGGTCCGCATCTCGCGGCCTATTCATGAAACACTCCTGGAAGACCTTTGGCATGAGCTTCAGACAACAGATCTCCTGTTCGGGGTTCATGGTGCTGCTCTCACTCACTTCCTCTTCATGAGACCGGGAGCAGCATACATTCAGGTGCGGAATAGGGGCTATGTTCAAGAGGTTTGGGGTTATACCACTGGGGTGTTGAACCAAACATACAAGGGCGGGGTACATGATTATATATTCAGCCCTGATGTTAGGTGCATTACCATTACTGCTTAGTTTTAAAATCTAAAAGCAAAAAGCACAACCAAAGCCCGGAAGCTGGGATTCTGATTGTGAGGGCTTTTTTTGGTTTTCTTAATTGTATTTCCTTAATGATTGGGAATGCTTCTGCTGGCTGCAGATCGTCCCCCTTGGTATAGATTATATAGCCCACTCCTTTTTAGGGGCTCCTGCTGAACGACTCGGACTCCAGTACATGGAGTACAAGATAGCGGCAAATGAAAGCTCCCTTAGTGAAATCTATGCACCTGATGATCCTGTGTTAACGAATCCCCAGGCAATGCTGGATAAGGGAGAGAGTGCCCTGTATCTTCTCCATCAAAATTTGACATTGAATGAGGAACATATGAGGCAGCTCTTCTTTAAGACTAAGTTGAAGCTGCGGAACGCGCATTATTTTATCCGGCAAACGAATAAAGCTGCAAGGAATCCTGCCTGTGAAGAGGTTGAAGGCAAAGGAACCATCATTGAGTTACAGAGGGAGTTTCCCACTCCCGCGCCGGCAGTGTGAAGGATGAAAGCTGGAGGTTCATTCAGGTCTTTCAATGTCGGTATTCTTTTTGGCTGAGGCAAAGTGGAGGGTAGGGAAAACGAACTCGGTGGCTGAGCAGGAGGGAGAGAGCAACACCTTTTGAAATGTAGACTCTTTGTGGGAGGAGCGCATGAAGATGAAGGGCGAGAATGAGGGAGGGAGGGGCGGAGGTGAAAACAGTGCTATCGAAGTGCCTATACTTTAATCCTTCCTCCTAGTTCCTTCTCATCCTGTCTTTCCCTACAGCGTTCTTCTATCTCAGGGTCGCATGCAGCTCTCTTCAGAAGGCAATATCCCGGTTAGATCAACGCTGGAGGAAGAGGCACATCGCATGTGCTTAAATTAGGGGAAAACACTCACGACTGTGACCACAGAAAGCATTTGGTTTGTCACCTGCAATCTCCTCTGCCAGCGGCCACTGTTCGACTTAGTGAAGTGAAAGAGCAGCCCCTCCTAGTGTGGCTACTCATTGTATTTATCAAATTTTAGAGCAACGGGAGGCTATTTTCAGCTGATCAACAAAGGGTTGACTTAGTTGACATGTCATACACTTTTCCCACCAATTCCAGCTGTGATCCAAAAGCGAGGATCGTCTTTATTGCATGGACAAGAACCTCCCATTTACATGCAGGAAATTGGCGTATCTTATGCTCCCCTCCCCTATGCCCTCATTCCACAACCCTAATTCCTGATGGGCAGAAAGAACTACTAGCAAAGCCAACCTTACTACCATGGTTCCCACAATTTAGTATCCCATTCCCCTAAAGTACACGGCAGCAGCAGCTACACTATACAAATGGAATTCCAATCACAGCAGGCCTTCCATAGTCTACAGCTCTAAGTGAACACATTTGCATTCACCTATACCCCTGCGTCTCCTGCAGCTTTGTTCAAAGCAGCTACAATGAAGTGTCTCTCCTCTCTCCTCTCGTCAGCATTCTTAACAGCCACTGCTATATAGCAACCGTTTCCTACCGCTGTATTCGGACAGCAACGCCCTCTAACAGACATCTCTCCCCTCTCGCTCTCCCTCCCTCACCCTCCTCCCCCCCAAAGAAAAGGCTTCCTCTTCATATCATCTCATTCTCCTCTCTCCATCTGCATTGCAGCTTCCATCTCTTTCAAATCACCGCGAATCTTGCTCTCCCTTGCTCTTGTTCAAATGCTCTGCATGTGATGTTATCAAATCCGACATCATCACATCCCACGCATTCTCATGCCCCTCCATTCACTGCTATCTCCCCTGCAGTTGGTAGCAGCCGCTTCTCCAGACTTCCCACAAACTGCGAAACCGCACCATCTGCTTCTTCTTTATTTGTCTCCATACTCTTCTCTCCTACTGCAGAACCCTCTGCTCCCAACTGCTTTCTTCCACTCGCTCTCTCTTCGGACTCTCCTAGAGCAGCATTCTCTAAGCCACTTGTCGAACTCCCAAGCAGCTTAACGGGCTTCTTTCCTCTCCCACCAACTTGCTGCTTCCATTGTGACCCTCCCATGGAGCTTAGAATGTCAGAAATTCCCAGTCGCCACTCCTTTGGTACACCGTCCTTTCCTCCACTCTCTGCTACTTGCTTTGACCTTTTCAGAGCAGGTAACCCCAGACCACCATTCTCTCCTTTAAGACTGCTCCCATCCGCCTCTGTACCTGCAGCCCATTCTTCCGCACTTTCTACACTTAACTCGCCTCCCCTCCTCCCTCCTTCCGCTGTCCTTCCCCTCACGTCTCCCTTCACCCCGTCTCCCTCTGCATCCCTCTCTGACCAACTCCCTTCCCCACCTTCTTCACTTCCGTTGCTTTCCTCTCCGATAGTCTCCAACGCTACGCCTCCCTCTTCGGTTTTTCCTCTCCCACTCTCGCTCCCTCCCCTCTTCTCAGGTGCTTCTCCTGCTAAGCCATGGCTGCCTATGTCACAATCTACAGGGAAATTGGTAGTGGCTTCCGCTCCCCTAAACTTCCGAGCTGCGGCATCGTAAGCTCTTGCTGCCTCTTCCGGAGTATCAAAACTCCCCAACCATTTTCGTTTCTTTGTATGCGGGTCACGTGCTTCGGCAGCCCATCGACCAGATGGCCTCTGCGGCAGAAAAAATGCACACCCTCTACGTCAGATACAACTCAAACATCCACAAAGGCTCATGAAAACAGAAACTATCTTCCGTATTTTTGCATATGAACCCGTGACATGACTCCTCACCTTTCTGATTCCCCTGAACCCACCGCCTGCATCATGCTGCTTCGTCTCTGTGCATTTTCTCTTTACGAGATTGCGTCTGGTAGCTTGGCTGCTTTTAACCGGAGAGGGGCCTTCTACTTGAGGTAGCGGCCCCCCAGATTCCAAAATTCCTTCCTTGCTTTCCTCATCCGTTTGAATGACTCCACAATGGCTTGGTAGGGGATTCGCAGCTTCATTGGCAGGAGGTGCACTACCCCAAACCCCACTTGTCGTAGTTGTATTCACAATAGTTGGAAAAAGAGGTGCAGTAGTTGGGGGGGGAGCCACTCCACATGTTTCTTGCATCGTTGCCATAGCTTTCTGCAGGTACGCTTGGAGAGAGAAGACAGTAGATGGGCTAAATCCCCCTGTTTGAGAGTGTGGAGGATGGGAATATTGGCTTGAGGAAGGACTCAAAGACCTCCCAGCCTTGTTCTTATCGAAAGCCCTGAACCCCTCTCCTTCCTGCCCCGTTCGTTTTCTCTCTGTTAGACATATCCCCTCATGCTGTCTGCCCAAATTTTCAGTCATCTCTCCTCCTGCAGACGGCTCCCTCCTCCCTCCTTCCGCAGCAACAGCTGTAATATGGTTTGCGACAAGAGCTGCCGCTGCGTATTTTAGGGCTGCCCCAAACCATGGCTGAGAAACACATGATTCAAATCCACCTGCCATTGAGGAAAGTCCCACAACTTCACCTCCCACAACTTCACCTCCCACAACTTCACCTCTCTGATCACTCTCTCGCCTTTCTTCCACTTGCATATTTGTCAGACTTGTCGATCCATGAATAGTGTCTTGCTGATTAAGACTGTCGGGTTTCTCTCTCTCTACAAAACATTCCGGTCCCCTTTCAGTCGTCCCTCCACCCTCTCCGTTCCCCACTTGGCAGCTTTCATCTCCCTTATCCTCCGAAGCTGCATCTTCCTTGCCTTCCTGTTTCTCTCCTACTTCTGCACTCCCACTGTTCCTCTCCAAAGACGAAGGAAAATTGACCTGCACCTCTCCTCCCCCAAACCTCGGAACTGCCGTACCATATACTCGCTCTGCATCCTCCGCAGAATCAAAACTTCCCACCCATCTCCGTCTCTTCGTATGAGGGTCTCTTACTTCCGCAGCCCATCTTCCCGATGGTCTCTGCCATACAAAAGGGAACATTACATCAGCACACTGCAAATGCATACATTGACAACTCGGTTATGTCTTTCTTTTCTACGAAGTTAACTCCTCAAGAGGAAAACAAGGTACAGGCTATTGTTTACCTGTCTCACTCCTCGGAACAGCCGGGAATTGTTAAGTTCGCATTCTCCAGAGGCATCTTTTTCTCCACTCTCGTTTGTTCTGCGAGACTGTTCTCCACTACTCCCACTGCTTGCAGAACTCGATTTTGAGCCGTTTTGCATAGAGTTGCTGCCTTCAATGACATCTTGATGCTTGAGATGTTTCTCAGAAGTTCCCAGAATTGAAGCAGTTGCCCTTCGGAGAGACCCATTAACTGTAGCAACATTCACTCCCCGATCTTCAGAACCTTCGCCCAAATCTTTCGAAGCTTCCGCATTCACAGGTTTGACAGGGAACAGAGACTCCCTCTCGCTTTCTTTCTCCTTCAATTCTGCTTCTGCGTTAAACGTATGAGAAACCTTCTTCTCCTCCTCCTTCCCCTCCCCGCTACCTACCTCCTCTCTGCGTCGTCGCCCTCCCTTATTGTGGAGTTCCTTTCTCCCCACCTCATTTTTCCTTTCTTCCCGACCTGAACACTCGGGAAGAAGTTGAGGTTCACCTTCGCTCTCCTCCTTGCCTTCCTCATTGCTCTCTTCCGCTGCCATAGAAATGGAAGCAGCAGCAAGCAGATCCATGGCTCCCATATCCTGACTAATCTTGTCCTCTTCCACTCCCCCTTTCTCTCCCTTTGCACGTCTTTCAGAAAACAGACCCCTCCTGCGAGGGAGCACTGCCTTCACATTTCGTTTGCCTCCTTTCAGATGGTCCTGCAAGTCACACTCAATCTATCTCAGTAAACAAAACAAAGAGTCGATCATGAGCCAACACAGAGCATATTATCGAGATTAATGTAGAAACACGAATTGTGTTACTGCTTACCTGCACAACTGCCGACGAATCTGCTTTCTTCCCTGTTCGCAGACCTTCACTTTCCCGAACATCTCGCACCTTCTTCTCTGCCTTAGACATCAAATCACTCCTGCCTGCATGAACCCCTGTCTTAATGCCTCTCTCTCCGCTCTCTCCCACTGCAGCCATGGCTGCTCCCTCTCCCCCACCTCTCCCACCTCTACTTCCCTTTACTGCTGCCTCCTTCCCACTCCCTCCACCTCCCTGATTCACTCGCTGGCTAGGGGGGGGGGGCTCCCGTCTATGAGTACCCATAGCTGCCTTCATGGCTAGGTGTGCTTCTATCGGAAAATTTGTCCTTGCGTTCACACCTTTAAACTTCACCAGAGCTGCATCGTAAGCTTTTGCAGCTTCTTCCGCTGTATCGAAACTTCCAAGCCAAATTCTCCTCTTGGAAGTGGGGTCGCGAACTTCAGCAGCCCACCGACCCCAAACCCTCTGCATTCAAAATCACGAAAAGGAGAGAAAACATTCACACAGTTACAGACTTTAACTTTCAACAAGTTGCTGCTGTTGCAGGATGTTCCATCGATGCAGAAAATTAATCAAAAAACGAACATATGAACTGGGAAAGCTATGTAGATTGTCAGCTCACCTGCCGGACTCCTTTGAACAACTTTTTTGTTCCAAGGGGAGCATCGAAATCATCCCTTCCTCGCTTCACTCCGTGATACGACGAACTGCCAGGTGTCATCACAGGAGAGGTTGTAGAGGGAGAGGCAAGAGAGCCGGGTGGGAGGGTATCAGTGGGTGACATCAGCGACGGAGTGAGGGACACAGCCGAAGAAGACGGTGACGTCAGCGCGGGAGACGGCAATATCACGAGTGGGCTTAGCGTCGGAATCTGCTTGCCGGTCTTGAGAGAGGGAGAGGGAGGAGATGGGAGAGAAGGAGGAGCGTGGTGGGAGGAATGAGCAGGAAAAGTGGGAGAGAGGGGGGTAGAGGAAGGCAGAGGAAGGGAAGGATGAGAAGAAGACAAGGAAAGCGAGTGATGAGGTAGGGGAAGAGACGGAAGAGAGGGAGGATGAGTGGGAGGGGAGGGATAAGAGGGAGACACGGGAGATGGAGGAGCAGCAGGGAATGAAGGAATGGGAGATAGCCCAGCCATGGCTGACGGAGACCAGATGTCTACTGAAGGAGGAAAGGGATTCAAAGGGACTCCTATAGTTGCTGGATGACTGTTCGAACCCAAGTCGAAAAATACAGGAGGCCGAGGGCTCCCCTGAAATCCAAGAAAGGAAGCGAGAGAGAGATGAGCTTACGCTGCACTATATGATCTATTAAAATCAAAATTATCAGCAGTAGAGGGATGAATCTCTCCCTCTCTCCCGTGCCAACTCTGTCACTCTACTCCCCTCCCCTTCTTCCTCTCCCTCGATCTCTTTCCAAAAAGCCAAAGCACGGAAAAAGATCCTATAATACAGTACTTGAAGCTTCAACGGTACAAAACGGACGACCTGAGAATCTTACTCCCAACAGTACAAATAAAAACAATTCATTCATATTACAGATGCAGTTTCCTGCTCGAGCATACATCCAGCTCAAACATAGACTGCTCCAGCCATGACCTCCCAAAATCCTTAAATCAAGCCCAAGCAACTCACCACCTCAGTCAGATTAGTCGGTTCTATTCCTGCCATTTTTAAAATATGTGTCGCAGAAGAAACATCCATGGCTTCCCTCCTTCCTCCACCATACTCAAGAGCGCTTCTCCCCACCTCTCCCTCCATGTTAACATTATCCCCTACATTCCCCGCCGTTCTCCACTCCATCCCCTCTCTCCCCCTCCGTTCTTCTCCCACAGCCCGCTCTCCTCCTTGCCCCACAACAGGCTGCTCTCCCATCTCAGCCATCACCCTAAAAAAAAACTCCGCTGCTGCAGCAGTCGGAGCCGCTCGTGCTACAAATGGCCGCCACGGGGCAGCACCATATTGGAGACGTTCTCCCTCTCCCCCAGCCCCCATCTCCCTCCCACCCTCTCTATCCCTCTGCTGCAGCTCCTCGTTCCGCCCCAGCTCTAGGAAGGACCCCATCTCCCTCTCAGCATCTGAAATGCTCTCCCTCCTCCTCGAATCACCCACACTCCATGGCGGCCCCAAATTCTGCCACGTGCCCTCCCTTCCCACTTGCGTCCACGCTCCGCCAAATCCGCCTGTGCCACTTGTCACACCTTCCGTGCTCCACCCTCCGCTTCCACGCGGCGCATCCTCCACTTGACACGTGGCCCGAGGAATCCCCTCCGCCTCCCCTAACCCTAACCCTAACGAGAGGCTCACCGGCTCCCCTGCCGCACTTCCCCCTGCTCCCTCCCCCTCCCTCTCCCCACAAACCGGCGCCATGGCAGCCTCCCACCTCACAGAACCTCCTGCATCCCCCCCTTCCACTGCCACCTGCCACGTGGAACCTGGTCCGCAAAGCCAGCCATTCATTCCACCTCCTCTGCTCCATTCCCCGGCAGCCATGGCTCCCCCTCCTCCCTGGAAGCTGGGCAGACCACCCCTGATAGCAAACACGCGTTTCCCTTCAATCGCTCTTCTATCTCCGCTTACCGCGCAGGCTGCAGCCATGGCCTCCTTTCCCTCCCCCCTCTCCCTCTCTCTCTCCCTCCCCCCCTCTCCCTCTCCCTCTCCCTCTCCCTCTCCCTCTCCCTCTCCCTCTCCCTCCCTCAGCGGCGCCGCGCTGCCCGTCCGAACCAATCGATCTGTTGCCACCCGCCGCCGACTTTCTTGCGTCCCGTCTCCCGCCAGGTTTCCCGCCCCGTTTTCCCCCCTTCCGCGCAGTTCCCCCTCCCTGTCCCGCGTCGTTTTCGTTCCCCGCTCGGTTTCCCCTTCCCTTTCCGCCCCCGCCGCGCAGTTTCCCACTCCGTCCCCTGCGCCGCTTGCTTCCCCGCCCGGTTCCTCGCTTGGTTCCCCGCGGGGTCCTCTCCCTCCCTCCCTCGAAACCGCGCGGTCCGTCCGTCCGCCGCGCGGCGCCGCGCCGTCCCTCGGGCGGCCGCCGGCGGCGTAGGCGGTCCTGCCGCCTGCCGCCTGCCGCCCATGCCGTACCACTTTTTGTCGTCTAGCGTAAGTCGCCGGCCAGGCCGCGGGCGCCATGTGGCGGCCAGCGCAGTCCGTACTGCCACGTGGCGTCTCCCGGGCCCGAGGGCGCGGCGTGGCGCGAAAAGCGAGAGGACCGCGGCGGGCGGCGCGCGACGGCGACGTTTGTCGTGCAGCGACGCCGTACGGTCCGTCCATCCATCCGTCCGGCCGGGCGGGCTGGGGCGGGCGGCTGCCGGCGCGGGAGGCGGCGGCCGCCCGAGGCGAGGCGAGGCCGGCGGCGGGCGCGGCGGCGCGGGGGGGGACACGTGGCGCCCGGGGAGGGAGGGGAGGGCCCGCCCGCCCGCCGGCGGGGACACGGGAACACGGGCGGGCGGTGCCGGCCGTTGCGGGCGGCCAAAGGGGACGAGGAGCGGGACTGGAACTGGAACTAAAACTAGAACTGGATCTGGAAATGGAATTGCGACAAGAGATGGATGCAAGTGGAACTGGAACTGGAACTGCGTGACTAACGACTACGTGTGTGGAACTGTAGTTGATTTCGGTGCGGATTGACACGGTTTTAGGGGTTTTGGCACAGAACGCGACGGGAACGACAGCGTGAATTCGTACGGTGATGGTACAGGGGGTCCTCGTCATATTTTCCACCTTCAACAGTACGTCACCAATAAATTCGCACCGATTTTGCCGAAACCACCTTTTTGTACGGTAACATTGTGTTGGCCGTACTATTCGTACTAACCGTATTAGCCGTACTAACCGTACCAGCCGTACTAGCTGTACTAGCCGTTACGGGCTTACGCAAAACGAGTTTTGCGTAAACAGTGGATCGGCAACCATTGGACAACCATTGGATGGCAATGGTTGGACGTCTACTGGTTGGCAATCAGTCGACTGGTTGCCAACCAGTGGCATCCACTGGTTGGCAACCAGTCGAATGGTTGTTTCGGTCCGCAACCACTGGTTGCCAACCAGTGGCATCCACTGGTTGGCAACCA
>CM074820.1:1086508-1099372 GCA_037447605.1 Zygnema circumcarinatum
CTTACGGTTCGAACCTAGGACCTCCGTGGTCCTATAGGGTATCCGATGCCCTAACCGTTAGGTACTGCATTGGATGGAAACATAAAGCCACGCCGGGCCCTAAGTAACCCTTCCCCCTTGGGGTGACTGTAGCGTTTCGCTACAGAGAGGATGAGGCAGATGTCGAGGAGGATGGAGAGAAAGAGGGAGAATTATCGGGATCGGATGCGGAAGAGGTAGAGGATGAGGGAGAAGATGAGGCGGAGGTAGAGGATGGAGGAGAGGAAGAGGGAGAGGGAGAGGCAGAGGAAGTGTTATATGGCGCGAGAGAGGATGAGGCCAAGGTAGAGGAGGAGGGAGAGAAAGAGGGAGAGGAAGAGGGATCGGAAGAGGAAGAGGTAGAGGATGAGGGAGAGGATGAGGAAGAGGTAGAGGATGGAGGAGAGGAAGAGGGAGAGGGAGAGGGACTTGGATTGGGAGAGGAGATGGGTTTGGGAGACAAGGAAGGATTGGGACAGAGTGAGGGGCATGCTTAGAGAGAGGCGAATGGGAGTGCGGAGGAGGTTCGTTCGTGTGATGTGCGGGCATGCCTCGACGGGCTCTATTCCACCATCTTTGGGGAGGCCAAAGATCCTGTTGGTGCAGCGGCCTTCGTGTGAGGTGCTGCCACTTTTCCTTTGCCCTCGGTAGAACTCGACATCTTCAATGACTTGTTCAATCACACTCTTCAAGGATGTACATACACAACAATACTTAATGCAATAGAATAGATTAGCAAAAATGAGAAGATGTAAGGAGAAAGCCACCAGCTTAAAACTCCTTAAGATAAAGATGAATACAACTTGACAACCCTTGAGCCAAGCTTCAAGCACCTAAACTCAAGCTACGTGATTACACCACCCCACTACAAGCTCAACGCTTCCCACTATCTTCTAAGCCCAAAGCAAGATAGCCTCATTACCAGTGTGAGTCCCGAGAAGGTTAATTCCTTCAAAACAGATTTCCATCATATACAACCATGGTCATGTGACATGACACAAGTTGTCACGTCATGTCCGCCATTATAACCCCATGCATTGAGTTTCAGTGGGTACACTCAGGAATAGCGACCAGCTAGTGAGCTTCGTAAACCTACAATAGCACCGACCTATTCTGTAGCGAAACACTATAGATGGGTTGTATGGCCGAGTACTTACATCCGTGGTTGCCTTTTAATGGTAAAGCACTTAGGTGAATACCGGGAGGTCCTGAGTTCGAACCCTGCTGGAGGCAAGGGTTTGTTACATATTCCTTGTCTATTTGTACATATGGCCATACAATTTTGCCACTTCACCAACCCTTTTAGTGATTTTTATTCGCCGACACTTCAGCCGTACAATCAAACCAGCACTACATGAGTGGTCCACTTGGCACGTCGTGATTCGCCGCCGACATTCCTTTGCCGTTTTTGCGCTGCAACTTTGTGCTCCGCAGATCCGCGTTTGAATTGCGACCAATCAAAGTCGCACGTCCGTACTCTGCGTTTGCGCGTCAGCGCTACGACTAATCAGTGTTGCTTTTCAGTCCTCCGCGCACTCACGGCGCACTCTGTTGCCTCGTGCTCCGTACTCTGCACTCGCGCCTCGACCAATCAGCGCTCTGATGGTGTAGCGAAACGCTATACATGTGTTGTACGGCCTAAAACTTACATCCGCGGTTGCCTTTTAATGGTAAAGCACATAGGTGGGTACCGAGAGGTCCTGAGATTAAACCTTGCTGCGAGCAGGATACACACTGCTGAGGGGAGTATGGACTCTATTGAGGGGAGTATGGAACCCTACTGAGGGCAAGTTGTGACAGATGGCTGTACACCTACGCGTCTCTCCGTACACTTGTATTTTGGCCAGATCTTTGTGCGCTTGTACGCGTACACTCCAAAAGGCTTGTACGGTCATTAAAGCGGTCCTCCATACAAATTGGACACTATGAGCACACCCCTAAGAGCTTAGTACCAAATGACTTAGTGTATTTACAAGTTCCTAACTAGCCTAACACTAACAGATCCATCTTTGAGGGATGCGGAGATCCCTTCAACGGAGGCACGAGTCTATTTGGGGTCCTCTACTCTGACGTTTTTGGAGAAGGCTGAAAGGAGCCTTCCTCCCTTTTCTTTCCACAGTACGAGTTGTTCGACCACTCGCAGCAATTCGACTTCCTCTACAAGTTGGGCAAGGGAGGCTTTGGGGCGGTTTGGGCGTGTCGCGATCGCGCAACGCCAAAAGTGGTTGCATGCAAATGCATGGCGAAAGCAATTGCTGACGTGGAAGCATTTGGAGATAGAGGCACTCACCATGTGGCGCTTGCAAAACAATCAACTCTTTGTCAAACTGATGCAAGTCTTCTAAGACGCTTCCAATGTATATTTCGTGATGGAGTTGTGCGAGGGGGGGTCCCTCCTCGACCAACTCAACGAGTGGGGAGGATGCTTTCCTGAATGGAAAGCAGCCAAAGTATTCCAACAGATTTGCAAGGGCATGGTAGAAATGCACTCAAGGAATCTCTTGCATAGATATTTGAAGCTCGAAAACATTTTAGTGAAGGAGAAAGGGGAAGGGTTAGAGCACATTAAGATTGCCGACTTCGGGTTATTGCTCAAACTCGAGCAAGGGAGTGAGGTTTATGGTGGCGTTTGCCGGACTCCTTTGTATATGGCGCCTGAGGTCAAGTGGGATGAGGCGTACGGAATGCTTGCGAACGTTTGGTCCGCGAGCATGCTTCTATATCGAATGTTGGGGGGCGACTTCCCCAACCAAGGTAGGGGACCTTTTAGCGAGCCGCAGTGGGAAAAGGTGTCAAACCATGCAAAGAATTTAATTTTTAAAATGTTGTCGACCAAGGAGGAGAGGCCAGCGTTCGAAAGTATTCTGCATGGTCGTTGGCTGAACTCTTGGGTGAGAGGAGGAAGAATGTAGGGAAGGCCCAGAAAATGCCAAATTTTCGCATTGAATAATTTAAATGTGTCATTTTTGGTGATAGTTAAGGCTCGGCTTCCTTTTTAAGCTCGAGCAAAAGTTTGCCGTAGGTGAAAGATTTGACCTTTTTTCTTTTTCAATGTTTCGTTTAAAGGGATGCAAAGACCAGACTCTGAGTTAGCATTGGAGAAAATGACAATATGGAAAACCCAAAAGATGTGGGGTTGGGGCTTAAAGCTCAAAAAGTTGGGCTTTTACTTTTTTAAACTTCCATTGCTTTTGGCAGTCATTTTTATTTTCAGCAAACTGCACGCTCTAAAATTTCTGATATTAGTTTTTTTCAACTGTGTGTGGTCCTTTGAAGATGCGAATACTGCAATGCGTGTGGTGTTTTCTTTGCTCATTTTTTTCTCTTGTGCGAAGGGACATGCTCTGCATGCAGTGGCTCCCATGGCTTGAGCACATGATGATGATGATGATGATAATAGCCATGGGTGCTCATGGCATCTTCATCATGTTGAGGAACAAAGAGTCCATAGGGTTTAAGGGTTTTGCGCATCACAATGCTCAGGTTGTTTGTCTGTTTGCATGGAACCCTCCATTTGCAGTTTGTTTGTACGGTGCCAAACATTGGCAGTGTTCATTTTCGAATCTTTAGAATTTGCAGGCTGTGTTGAAGGTTGTTGTTACATTTTTTATGTCAATTCTTCACAGTGACTTTTTTCAATGTACTTTTGATGATCAATACAAATGAGCATTCTTGACTTTTGCGCAAAGACTTGCACAATGATCATTCACCTTTTACTCTTTCACTGCTTTCGGAAATGAAAGAGTTCTTTTTTCTTTCTTTCTTCTTTCTTAAGACTCTCCATAGCTGTCACGACTCCTATAACATTTACAAGACCTATTGTAGCTGAAGCCCCTGCAGCCGAAGGATCAATCCCCTTCTGAGTGGCACATGGGTGTCCACAAAACCCCGATCCTTGGTGTACAAGAGGAGCTGGTGGGACTCAACCTCTAACCGTTACTTCTTCTGTCCGACTGATCTGAGGCGCTAAAGAGGGCATGGCAGACCCTGCTAGCGTCTAACCCCCAACAGAAATTGTATGCTGATTGCAAGCGGATTCCACTTCCCTTCAATGAAGAAGATGAAACTTTGTTGAGTACCGCTCATTGAAGACTCAAAGCTTATGGCAGAACACGTAAGTTGTGACCGCGCTTTCTGGGGCCCTTTCAAGGCCATGAAGCGCATTGAATTGGTTGCTTACACGTTGGATTTACCAATTCATATGAAAGAGCGACTGGGAGAATTAGGGCCCACGGCCTATTACACCTACAACATATTGCCTATACTGTCACACATATTTGGCAACGGGGCTAAGTGGAGGGAGTCATAGAGAGAAGCGAAGCAACTATCAGTCCTACTCTCCAAGGCTGTGACCCAAAAAATCCGAAAATCTCTACCTTATTCTGTTCGGAAGCCCAATAACCTCAACTCTCCGCCGCCATGTGTGAAGACAATGGCGCTACAAAGTGCCGCTCATTCTCTCTCACCCCCCCTTCCGAACCTCTCTTCTTCAGCTCCACCAAATCAGGGAGCCACAAATGTTTGCAATGGAGATGCAACCATGGCTTGATACTCCTAAGGCTCCCATGCCACTTTAATAACCTCTCCATTGATTGAAAGAGCAATCCAAAAATTTACAATGTTTGCACTCTCCTCTTTACAAAATTCCACTTCTGCTTTAAGGCCAGAGCTGCCGAGTTTTCAATCTCATATTAATACTGTTACTTTCCCCTGAATCCGTGCAGTGATAACTTTGTCACACATTCAAAAGCTGTGACTGTTCATAAGAGTTAGTGTTTATATTTCCACCCTTCTTCACTTGCTGATTGCCGTTACGACTATATCAACACCAAAATTTTCCATTTGATGGAAAAGCGGAACCTTTAGTCCCTCTAGAGATTATCTTGAATCATTATCCTTTCTGCAAATTGAATTTCTTTGCCAATTCTACCTGGCGCTTGCGAAATAACTTTTCGCAAGAAATTGTTGGGGAGATCCGCGCAGCATTTCTCCACCCACTTCAATGCTGTTGGAGCTCCACTTTGACCTAAAAATCCATCAGAATGCTCAACAGGTGGCAGCCTATGCCATAATGGCCTATCAGCATGCCCATGTGCATGCCTCCATGCAAGAGGGGCGTCTCTTGCATTCGTTGCGTGTTGTCCTTCTCCACCTCCTCTACCATCTTCACCAATATTGAAATCTACTGTAGATTCCAGAAAAATGTCGGCAGATGCATACAAATCAGCAACTGCAGAAGCTTCGGAAGAAGAGAAGGAAGCGAGGGAAGAGAGAGCGGTGTCAAGGACGCGCGGCGACTGAAAAGACGAGGAAATGGAGAAGGATTGGAAGCCATGGAGGAGAAAGCTGCGCCATGGCGGAGACGAGAGACGAGCTGCGAGCTCCTTGGGGAGGGAAACCATGGCCATGGCCGATTCCTTCCCCTGCTCTCTCAACACATTCCTCAAGGGCGAAAGGGGGGGGAGAGAGCCAAAGGGAGGGACGGAAATAGGTCGGTCGAGTTCTGAGGGCCTTCATAAGGATTCAAGAGTTTTTGCGAATTTGGGGGATTTTTGCTAGAGATATTGTTTATGGTTTTCGTAATACATGAAAGATAAAAAATCGTTCTCTTCACATGCGAAGACATTGAATGCAGAAAAATCTTTGAAAGCAGGTGGACTGAGTCAAAAACTTTTTGGTCTATGTCTATGAAAACCGTCTTTGGCGTCCCTTCACCTTCGTCTATCTCTATCTTTCTCCCCCGCTCTATATGCAAGAGATGTTTGTTGCTTGTTTGCTTGTTTGTCTATTTGGGGGAAATTTCATCCGCCGCCCCGCTCTATCCATCAATCTCACTATTAAAAAAAAAAAAAAAAGACACACTAAAACTGTATTATACACCATCTTTGAACCATGTATCGTATCGTATCAATTACAATGTCACTACGATATATTACAGCATCGTATTGTATCTCTATTAAAATATCGTATCGTATCGTCAAAGCTCGCGGGTGCTCCCATCTCCATATCTCCCCCCGCACTTGCCGCCGTAAGAGGCGCTCGCTCTTCTCCCCTTCTTCTTGGTTTCGATACGATACGCTACGCTACGATATTACCCAATACGGTACTATCCGTACAAGCCGTACTAACCGATGCGGTGCGGTGCGATACGATATGACATCAAACGATACGATACGATACGTACGGACATACATGAACTCCAGCATAATTCCGCTCGCCTATTATTGGTAACAGGGACGTTCTATTTGCCAAAAACAATATTTTCGCCCGGTATTTGCCGAAACCATGGCGAAAATATGACGAGGACCGCCTGTATGTCTAAAACCTGGTTTGTTGCGGTAAACTGGTTTGTTCGTGAAACCGCGGACGCGTGTGTTCGTTCTAAGTCGGTTGACGGCCCGGCGGTGCCCCTTTGCTCTTTCGATACGCTTTTCTGCATTGGTGTGCATGTAACACTAAACTTCTTAAATTTTATTTGAAACGCTTTTCTTGCATGCAGACAGCGCCAAGATTTAAAGATTGGCAGCTCGTATTCGCCTCAGTATGCGCGTTCCGCACCTGAACAGGGGTGAGAAAACATCACTTACAGCAGCACATGGGGCACTTGGACAGTGCCTTTAGGTCAGGACCTATCGCACCAAACCTCCTTCAACATATCCAATGGACGTCAAACGAAGCCACTTTAGGTTGCACATTGTGTTGTTACGTGAACCAAAATGGCAGTGCTGCCTTCATAGCAACATGTCGGTTACAATCATACCCCCAATCGGAAACTCTTTTCATTAGGTTTAGGGCTTTAGGTATTCCAGTAGCCATCCACAATTCAGGTATATATCACAGCTTTGCACGTGGCACCTCACACCATCCGCAGTTCCCATCTTCCATGGCATTCTCATGGGTTGCATCTGATCTCGAGGGTCTCCTCCCTACCTCTTCTTCGAAGGGTACAAAGGAGAAGTGTAAGGGAAATTTTCCTGTACAAAAGCAGGTCATCAATGAAAAGCAATAAGTTCACACGAAGAAGGGGATTGAAAGTGATAAAAGACTACTCAGTATGAATACAATCGTCAAGATGTTCCAAAAAACCAAATAGGCTTATACTGCATGGCTCCACGCTTCAATAAAGATGATGAAGATGTAAAGTAAACGCCAATTATGAGAAAATAATCTAGTTTCTGAATTCTCTCCAGGACTACATTCGAGTCAAGAAAACCAGACGAGGCCCAATTTTGCGGCAGTCAAACATCACAAACAAGGACCTGACCTATAACCTCCACGTTCAATACGGAGCGACTGCAAAAGCACAGTCTTCAACCAACCTAGATACACCGCATAGGTTCTAGTACTCTTCAACGTTGGCTACAAATTCAGTAGTGCGAAAGTGGTGTTCTTGGAATGCACAATGCAATCAAACTGTTTCAAAACGACAATGGTTCACTGCATAGGCATCATCTCAAGCTGCTAAAAAGAGAAAGAGTGCAGCTCACCGGCCACGGAGGTCTAATCGCTTCGAATGACAGAGAAATTCGAGGCTAGAACTCTAGCCTTCACCGTCTTCTTCATCACCTACGAACTCCGCAACATAGTCCAAGTTGAGAGTTAAAAGCTCAAAGCTGTTGGCAAGCTGCACAACTGCCTCCCCTTTGTCTGCATCTCTCGATAGTAGCTTCCCAGGCAGGCCCCTGTACTCGCCTCCTACTACAGCCACCCTCCCCCCTCGCTTGGGCAGGGCTGTTTCCAGCATGTCCTGCTCTAATCCATGCAGCACCTGATTTGTCTCGTCTACAAGCACATTACACACGGTTGGCGATGACAGGTCCAAAATAACAGCCTTTTTAAGATAAAGTCGACCGCCACCAACTTTTTTACTCACAATCCGAACCTTAATTTGCCTCATCAGCCACGGAGGAGGTGCAGAACTGCCTAAAGCCGCTTTCCCGTTTTGTGAATAGGACTTCTCCGTTTGTCTCTTTGCGATGTCAACTACCTTATCGGCATAATCGTCATGATTCCCTCTGCTAACGCGATCATGCTCATTACCCCTCCTGTCATCCCCCTTAAGCCTTTCGCCTCTGTCCCTATCATCCCCTCTCACCTCCTTGCTCCGAGCTTCTGGCTTCCTATGATTACTACTCTCACTCCTCCTTCTCCTCTCGTCTTGCTCCTCCCTCCTTCCAGGTTTCTCCTCCCCGTGACCTCCAACCTCCCGGTTGCGGTGACTCCTCCTGTCAGACTGTCTCCTCTCGCGATCTTGCAACTTCCTCATCGCGTCCTCTTCTTCAAGGGAGCCAATATCTGCAAGGTCTTTTGCTTCTACCATCACTTCCTCGTCGCTTGTCAATAATTTCACCCTCGCTTGGTCGAACTTTCCGCTTTCTTTCGCGAGCACACACGCTTTTAAGCCTTCATGAGGCCCACCAATGACTATCATTGTCTTGCCTACTTGAACACCAGGCAGCACCCTCTCCACAAGCTTCTCTCCAATAGGTTTCACATGGCGAACTCGTCCATCAGCTCCAGGAGCTGCGACCATATCCCGCTTCGCTTCCCTGCTATCTCCAGGCTTTAGAATCTTCTTCTTGTCGTTGTCATCCCCCTCCTTGGTCTTAGGCGTAGCCCCTAGGCCTAATCGTCCGACTCTTGGAACGTACTCCACAGGCTCCACCGGACCCTTTGCATTGCGGCCGATGGCTTTGCCTTCCTCCCATCCCATTCCTCTCATCAAAGCTTTTCCAAAGTCTTCAATCGGCATACTCTCATACACACTCGCATCTACTTCATCGCCAAGAGCCTGCAAGTCTGCATGAAATCGCTGCCAATCTGCATCGCGAGCGCCCTTGCCCTTTGCAACTTTCCCGCCATTTTGAAGCCCTAATCTTTCACCATCTGCAAGCATCTCCTGTCCTACCTTCTGACTTTTGCTTCTCAGCTGCAACCCGTATTCAACACCAGGAAGCGGTCCTGCATCCACCTTTTCTACAACAAACCGCTCCTCTGTGCTCTTTGGAACCTCTTCCTCAAGCAGGCTGCGCAACCGTGCCTTCTTCTTGAGCTCCCAGCTGTCCTCCTGCTTCGGAATGATCTTCTCAGAAACAGCAACTCCTCCGACACCCTCCATCTTCCCCTCTCCCACTGCTGCCAGCGCCTCCACGCCCTCCTGTTCCGCCCCCTTTCTCTTTTCTCGAGCTCCCCGCGCCGCGGGGACCTTCGGCCGCGCAAACGAGAAGCGCATGGGCTGGGAGCGCTCCTCTTCTCCATCTCCATCGCCTCTCCCAGGCTCCTCCTCCTTCCTCGGCTCTGCGTCTGCCGCCATGGCGCACAGCTTGCCGGCTCAGCCCTTTGAAACCTGGCGGCCGCTTCTGCCGGTACTTTCAGTAGGGCCGCTGCGCGCCTCCGCGAAGGAAGGAAGCGCGGGCGACTGCCAATGGTTGGTGGCTGCCAACCATTGATACGCGACACGAGCAACCATTGGACTCACCATTGGTTGCGTCCAATGGTTGACGAACCATTTACGTCGAATCGAATCAGCCATTGCCAATGGTAGGCAACCATTGGTGCCAACCATTGGACGGCCAAGCACCACCGCAATCCGATGGTTGTCCAATGGCTACCGACCCCATGGTTTGCTTCGCTTTCTGGTGTACATGTACTTGCTTTTTCTTTCCTTCATTTTTATAATTTTATGAGGGGGCCCGATAATTGGGACATTAGAAACCGTATATATCGTATCGTATCATATCGTAATTTAACACTGTACTATACGATACGATACGGCCGTACTGATTAAAAATAGTTGCCTAAAGGTTAGTTGGCTCCTGCAATCTGATCTATGGACGTTCCATGTTTGACCCGGCGCCGTAAAACAGCGAAATCCAGCAAATGCGATCACAAAGAACGGCAAAGGAAACGTGAATGAAGCATTTTTCGACCTGAGGGCTCGAGTTAAAGTGGGGGAGGCGGCAGCGATGGCGGGCGACGGACATGGCGGAGATCGCGGGAGGCGGAAGGAGGGAAGAGGAAGGGAGGAGTTGTCAGAGGAGGGAGAGGAAGAGCGGAGGGAGGTACGGAAGCGGAGCAGGCGGGAGAGGGACCAGGAGAGGGTGGATGTGCATGGAAAGAGAAGTAGGAGAGGAGAGGAGGAAGGGAGGAGGAGGCGAGAGAAGGAGAGGGAGAATGTGGAAGAAGAGGATGGTGTGGATGGTAGTGAGGAACAGCTCAACGGTAAAGGGGAGACGGAACTGGAGAGGGAGAGGGAGAGGGAGAGGGAGAGTGATCGGAGGAGAGAGAAGCGGAAGAAGGGAGAGAGAGAGAGGAAGAGGAGGAGGAATGAGAGTGAAGATGATGAGAGTCGTTCTGGGGAATCAGATGAGTCTTCAAGGAGTGGAAGCGGGTCGTCGGGAAGTGAGAGTGAGAGTGAGAGTGATTCGGAGGAGGAGAGAGAGAGGGAGCGGAGACGAAGGAAGAGGAAGGAGAAGAAAAAGCTGAAGAAGAGAGAGGAGCGGAAACGAAGGGACAAGGAGAAGGATGCAGACGATAGACGGAGCGAAAGGAAGAGGAAGAAAAGGGAGGAAAGGACGAAAGAAGAAAAGAAGGCAGAGAAGAAGAAGAAGGAGCAGGATGCTGCCAGAGGCCCGGTCACGGAGTACGGGAAGTATGGAATTCTTCGAGAGACGGACATGTGGTATGTGCAGGTCGACTGCTTCATTTCGTTCTCGTTGTCAATAGAACAACACCTCGGCAGATTCAGGTTCAATAATTGTTGATTGAGTGTTAAGCCCTTCTATCTTGTTCCATTCACTCATTGTTATCTTCGCAACTGCCTTTTTTTTTACAAACTGTTTCATCGTTATTTGGTGCGGTAGTCGCTATTGTCCGTGTTGGAGCTCTCCCCTCCCCTCCCTTCTCTCTCTATCTCTCCCTTCTCTCTCTCACTCCCTTCTCTCTCTCTCCCTCCCTCTCTCTTTCTCCCCTCTCTCTCTCTCTTTCTCTCTCTGTCGATCTCCCTCGCCCCCTTGTTGTGTTTGTGTATATACAAACGAGAGTTTTAACGGACTAGGGGCATCCAACTGATGATGGCGGCTGCAGGGTGAAGAGGCCTGAATTTAGCGCTTGGCTGGCAGAAGTGAAGAAGGTAAGAAAAGAAATCTTGAAAGCCTTGTTTTGACACTATCTGACTCAGCTCAGCGAGCTATGCCAACTTCTTACGCAGAACAGCAGGTCCTGCAATTGCTTTAATATCAGTTGTATGAAAAATGTACTCTTGTGAAGAATAGCAAAGCGTCTCTTGTCGTCTGCAGGTGAGTTTGGAGCTATTGACAGGACCGGAAGAGAAAGCTATGTTCAAAGACTTTATGGAGGACTTCAACACTGCAACTATGCCCTCTAAAAAGTAAGATTGGCCGTTGTCAGCTTTGCCAAACTGAACAGGTGTCATGAAGAATTGAAATCAATTGAGCATACTGTGGGTGATGGTGGGAGGAGTTCAAGAACCACTCAAAATTCAATATGTGAGCCTATGAGACGCACCTACAAGAAGCTTCTCGGAGATGCTGCTCGCTATTCAATGGGCACATCATGTCGTTTTTAATGGACCAAAAAATGTCAAGCTTTCACATTGGACGTGTGGATTGTGAATTGTGAGGGGCAGGTATTACAACATCACAGTTTACCAAAACAGGCAGATGCTGAAAGCTGCGCTCAAAGGAGCAAAGTCATCGAAGAATAAAGAGATGACAGAGTTCAATGACGAGGACTTGAAGCGGTGAGGCTCTTCTCCTCATGCCTTCCTAGTTGCCAGGAAGAGAAGCTCTGCCGTACACCTCCTTTTCGAAGGGAAGCTACTCTGTATACCACCTTTGAGAGTCAGTTATCAGTTGCCAAGAGTGACAAGAGAGAGACTAGTTTCCATCCTTGCTAAGAATTGATGGTGCTCTCATCAAAACTGGCCTTGATCAATAGTGGTCCTTCAACTATTCCCCACTTTCTTTCTCTCTCCAAGCATGTCGATCCTCTCAGGCAAGGGCAAGTGAGCTGTCTGAATCTGTCTAGTTTCGACTCGAACGCCCTTTGTATGCTCGGGAGTCATATTTCTCGCCCTTCAGCATTGCAAGAAAAGAGCAATTGCTTTCATATTGATCGCATTTGTTTGTTTTATGCACGCAGGGAGGAGATACGAGTGCAGAGGGCGCAGCAGAAAGAGGAGGAGGTGCAGCGGCTCAAAGCAGCGATGCAGGGGGGCAAGGTGCGTCCCCTTCCCGTGTTCGTCCTTTGTCTCTGTTAGGGTTTATGCAGTGAGGGGTTAGGGTTGGAGACCACCCCTCGAGCTAACTCAGACTCCCTGAATGAAACTGCAGGCGCAAGATATGATAGAGCAGGGGCGACTGCGGGAGGAGATGCAGTATCAATATCGGCTTGGCAACTTCGAGGTGCTTTTCACACACCTTCTGATAGGCCATGGAAGTCTGATGAAACGGTGTGTATCATGAGCTGAACGAATGGTTTTCGTTTAGACAAACGTATTCATTCAGAAGCCGAATTGAAGCGTGTGGTTGTGTGAGCTCTTCTCTGGGTTTCAAGCCAATGTTCAAAGCTGGACATTGCCTTGGGCAGCTGGTGGCTTTTGCACGCCTTGGGTTGCGTGTCTCCCATGGAAGCAAGCTCAATATGGAGCAGGGTCTGCCCTGTGATCTGGTGTGCAGGAAGCGGCGAAGATCCAAAAGCGGCTCGACCCGGATGTGGCGATGTTCAAGTGAAGCAGGACAGCAGAGCCACTGGAGGGCCCTCCTCCCTCCATCACTCCCTCCCTCTCTCCCTCCCTCCCTCCCTCTCTCCCTCCCTCCCTCCCTC
>CM074820.1:1115731-1150856 GCA_037447605.1 Zygnema circumcarinatum
CCCCCCCCCCCCCCCCACGGATGGCGAAGCTTAACCGCTAAATTTCCTTCTTCTTCTTCTTTTTCTTCCCTCCTGACCCTTTTGCAGCTTTCGCATTCTCCTGCTCTTTGTTGAACTTGAGCACCTTGAATGCTGCCCCATCCTTCACGGCTACCGTTGCCGTCCTCGCCTCATTGGCATGATTGATGAACTTGGTCACCTCCTGCAGGGTCACATCAAAGGAGAGGGCACATTTTCCAGCTTATGAGGGCACACAACAGTAAGAAAACCCTTCAAATTCCGAAAGGGAAAGTGAAAAATGCATACAGCGGCAGAGGACATGCAGAGCGGCTGATGGAAGATAATCACGGGAGGGTTTCGAAGTTGATATTCATCCAGACGGAGAGTTGAATTAAATGCCTCTCACAAAGGCATGGCACTGAAAAACGCAGCTATTAAACACAGACTGCAGAAGTTAAACCAAGTTATTCCCCCCTTCCTGATTAAGTGCTTGTAATCTTGACCTCTTGAGTTGAAATATATAAACAAGTTGAAGCGTTGATTCCCAATATATTGAGAAGCACAAACCTTGTTAGAAGAGTACTCGTCAGTTTTCTTGTTAGGAGCCTTCACAACTTTGCCTGCACTCCAAGGCCCACCCAAAAGCTCCCACATCATGTCCATAGCAACAGACCAAGGCTAAATCTGTAACGTTATTTGGTTGTACGATGTTTTCTGACCCTTATTGCTTTATTAAAGCACAACTTCTTATCGTAAGCTAAGTGCGAATAAGAACATAGGAGGCTCCCTCTATCAGCCAATCTTACAAAGAGCATGTGTAAAGGAAACTTTCCAGATAAACTGGAAAAACCAGGAACATTCAGACTATAAGCAAAGACCAACCTTTCCGAATCTTGAGAAGTTTGCCATGGCGACTTGGGGCAGCCTGCTTCTTCTGCTGTCCTTTGAAAAGGGTACCCTTCTGGGTCATTCCTAGCCTGGGCAGCCCGTAAAAGAACCCAATCAGAAAAGAAATTCTGGCACTGACAGAACCCACTTAAGTCTAAAATCAACTTCTGAAAATGTCAGCAAAGCCTGATCTTGATCTTGCGGACCGAGATTTATATTTCTAATTCTATGCCTCATTCCTCCATAGCTACACTCGTCCTACGTAGACGCCCAATCACACTCTCAGCGAGTGAGCTCCGCTACAAAGGCCTGAACGCTCAGTATGTCAGTCTGTTTATGCACTCTCCCTCCCTCCCTCTCCTCTCCCACTCCCTCACTCTCCTCTCTCTCTACAGTCGGAGGCTAACGCACTAGATCAGCATATGGGGAGGCCGTGTGTTAATTCCTACCAGCCTCACATACGTTTTTTTCCGTCCCTGCAGTACTAGCACCCCTGAAATTTGAAACCCTAAAGGTCATTTTCTCCTGGGAGGGGCCGAAACAAATCCCTTGCAAGGAGGCCGTACAGGGAGGGGTTCCATGGTCCATGATTCCGTCATGGTTTCGTCGTGGTTGACGGAATCATGGACGAGTTCCATGAGGGCACGTTGGACGACGTGGCGCCGACGTGGCTGCCACGTCGGCGATTTGTGGAAAGCGGCAGGAGAGTTTCACAAAACGCGATGGCATTGTCCAATCGCGCAGCGCCACGTGGCCGGCAAGAATCAGTCGGCTTGGGGTTGGGTCTAGGGTCGAAGCCTTAGAGCTTAGGGTTAGGGTTTAGGGTTAGTTCTTAGGGTTTTGGGTTGAGAGCTTAGTGTCTGGGGGAGAGGGTTTAGGTTTTGGGGTTTTGGGTTCAGGGTTTAAGGTTCAAGGTTTAGGGCGTAGGGTTTGGGGTTAGGTTTTGAAGTATAGGTCTTAGGGGTTAGGAAGTAGAGTTCAGGGTTTGGTGTTTAGAGTTTAAGGCTTTGGGTTTAAGGTTCATGGCTTAGGGTTAGAAAAAGCTTAGGGTTTAGGATTTAGGATTTATAAGGTTTGGAGTTTGTATTAAGTTTGGACTATAGGGTTTATGGTTTGGGGTTTAGAGTGGGTTTGAAGATTACGTTTTAGGATTTGAGGTTTGGGGTTCAGGTTAAAGTTTTAGGTTTGAGGGCTTAGTGATTAGGGTTTGGAATTTAGGGTTGAGGGTTTAGGGCTTAGAGCTAAGGTTAAGTTTTTAAAATTACGGTTGGGGTTTAGGGTTTAGGCTTTAGGATTTCGTGTATATTGTTTCAAGGCTCACGGTCTAGGGTTTAGGATTGAGGTTTACAGTTTAGGGCTTAGGGTTTTAGGGTTTACAGTTAGGGTTTAAGGTTTAGAGTTTAGAGTTTATGGTTCAGGGCTTAGGGTTTAGTGTTTGGAGTTTGGGGTTTGATGTTTAGACTTGGGGTTGGATTTCGGATTTATGGTTTAGGGTTTAGGGTTTAGTGTTCAGGCCTAGGGTGCGTTTCCATGGTCCAACTTCGTCAATTTGGTTGAATGAAGAAGTTGGAAACTGAGGCGGAGAGTTTTCAAACCTCCGAAACGAAATATTTTTATTCAACTTCGTTCAACCAGCTGAATATCAACCGTCCGCACGTGCCAGCCGGTTGCATCCTGAAGGACGCCGCTTCGCGCAGCTACCGCTAACGAGAAACCGCCACGTGGCGTCCACGTGGCACCTTGCGAACCACGAATGTCAGTGTCAGCCTGGCACGCACCTCTCTCTCTCCGGCAGACGCCGCCCAGTCTCTCCTCACCGCGAATTCGTTCAAGCGAAGTCCTAAACCCTAAACCTTGCGGGCTTCACGAATGGGCGGACAGCGTGGAAAGAGAGGAGGTTTGGGGTGCCTCGTGTCGATATTCGTTTATAATTTGAATTTCGTTCATCCCTTTTTTGTATTCGGGTACGAAGGCGAGACCCGAATTATTTTAATTCAACTTGCCCACGTCGCCAACTCGTTCAACCGTCCGCAGGTGCAAAAACACGTCAGCAAAGTTGAACCACGTCATCATCCGTGCAACCAGTTGAACGAGGCTTTACGATGGAAACGCACCCTGTGACCCTCGCCATTTGGGATGGCAAAAAGTCCGTATAAGGGACTTTTAGAGTTGTCAGATTTCAGTATTACAACGTTCTAAGTTCAGGTTTTTAGAACACTTTTAGAACGGCTGTACGACCGTTGAAATTGAACAGCATGTACGGCTGTACGGCTGTCATTTCAATTTTAGGTTTTGGCGTTGCGAATGGCGCTGGTCCCTCAGAGAGGCTACCGTACGACCATACGATTATTCTAAAAGTGTTTTATAAAACGGCCTGACTCTTACAACCTAAAACCTTTTGATTTCTAAAAACACGACACTGCTATTGCGTTCTAATGTCCATCCCTGGTCGCCATACAGTACTGTACAGAGAAGATTGTCCCGTACCGTACGGCATGTACGAACTGTACGGATAGAGCTGAACCCCCCCTCCGCTCCCTTTAAAGGGCGCCAACAGCTCGGAGCGGTGAAGGCACGTGTCACCTCGGGGGGGGGGGGGGGAAGGGGAAAGCCATGGCTGCCGAGAGAGTGCAGGAGATCAGGAGGGGAGGGGGGCCGGGCTGCTGCTGCTGCTGCTACTTCTGTGACACCTATAGGGGGGAGTGAAGCAGGGAAGCGGAGGGCTGGTTGGAGGGCGGCGGGGAAGGATGGACCTCCTCAAGTCGCTCCTCGACGAGGTATTTTGGTTGACAGTTGGCGGTTCATGGTTCATGGAAGGTAGTGTGAGTTAGCGAATAGGAAGTGGTGCAGGAGTAGGAATTATGGATTGTTTTGCACTGCTGCGAGGTGCTTGAAACGGATGCTGGCGTCGAAACATCAAGGACGTTCTGTTCAATGTCGAGTCAGTTTGTTTGGTCATTAGCACAATGGTGCCTCTCTCCGGCGAAACGATGAAGACTTGAATGTAGGAGAAGAAGTGAAGTAAGTGTTTGGGCAAACAGGGCGCATGATTTTTTCATCAGAGCCACGGTGGTAGGCAGAGAGCATCGCTGCAAGTATTTCTCAGGAACATTTCGAATGAATCGTAGAGAAAGTGTTGATAGGGCGTACTTAATTCTGAAGGCAACCAAGTGCTGGGGATAGTGCCGAGAGTAGAGGCGGAGCACAAGGCAGAGCTGCATGGGAACTGCTGCAGTGCTCATAAAGGCAGCGGAAGTTAAGAGAGAGAAATGATAGGATAGCGAGAGAGAGGGGAGGTAGGGTAAAGCAATTTCAAACAACAAAACAAAACAAACAACAACACAGCAAAAGCAAAAAAGTAAACGCACAGCACAGCAAAAGTTTGGCGAGACGGGATGAGTAAGGAACTTCAAACTGATATAGGAGGATTATTGTTGTTGGTTATGAGAGTTCGAGGCCATACCATAAGGGAGAAGTGAGAAGCTGAGGAGGAAGGAAAGGCGGGAGCTTAGCAAGGCAGGGAAGGGAGGCGATAGAGAGCCAAGACTGCAGAAAGCGCAGGGCTCGGTAATCAAGCCTGAATCATATAGACTGCGGAGTTCTTCCAGAGTAGTGGCCACAGTGTTGATGGTTAAATTCATGGGTGGGACTGGCAAGAGGAAATTGGAACAAGCGGGCGGTATAGCCCGAGAGGGAAAATGTTTAAAAACTGTATATCATGTCAGTTAGCCGGCTGACAAAGCAGTGACAGAAGGAAGAAAATGCAGAGAGGGAAGAGGAAATATTTTGCTGTTAACATGCTGGTCCATAAGGCCAAGATTGTAGAAGCCATTCTTAAAGGAATAGTGTTGAAACAATTGAGAATACCACAAAAGAGAGAGAGGGAGCAAGCAGTAGGCAGCAGGCAGACTCGCATGGGAGTTGGCCGAAGCACAGTAAGACTAAGAATACTAGTTTAACGTCAGAAGGGTGTGTGCCGCAGGTAGTCAGGAATAAGAGAGGCGTCGTAGTAGCCAGAGACCGCGGAAGTAGGGGGCAGACTGACGCGAAATGTCTGCTTGATCCAAGCAAATTCTTGTCCCTTAAATTACACATCACGAAGGATTCGAAAGCAATTGGGAGGTTAGGGCATAGTGAGGATAGGTATTGCAGGATAGAGGTCGCAGAGGAGGTGAGCTAAGTAAGCCAGGGTCCAAGGCTGCGTTGGAAGAGTTTCTGTTTGTACCCATGCGGGTCTATGTCTGTGAGATGCTCTATGCCAACCGCTCAAATCTTCCTCACTGTCGAGTTCCTGCCTGCCATATGTTTGGTGTTGTAAGGTTTTTACTCTCTGGGTATTTTGGTCTTTCCTCGTGTGCAGGAGGAGCCCACACCTACCCATTCCTCCCAGCGTGTGGAGGACCTGGTGGCTTCCCTCAGCCGCGATCTGGGAACAGCGCCTGCTCCCTTGCCTGCAGGAGGGTTGAATTCAATGGTGTCGAACACTACCACAGCATACGGCCATCCTATGTCAATGCCTACCAGTAACGGCATTCCTCATGTTCCCCGAGCAATGGTTCCCTCAAGCCAGATGGGCGTTCCCGCGATGGATCAGGCTATGGGCATTCCACAGATGAGGATATCTGCAGGGACTCCGGCATCCGGTAGAGGCATATCTTACTTTCCCCTTCATTTAGATGTTTGCCTCTCCCTTTCCTTCAAACCCGAACTCTCCTCTCTTCACACGGTAATGTGATTCTTGAAATTCCTGCCACATCAAGTACTTTTCTTCCGCTTTCTGTCAGGTATTGCTGCAATGCCTGGGGGGCCTCGAAACATGATGGGCTCCCCTATGGGTGGTACAACTCAAGGGTGGGCTGCCCACCCATCCGCCATGGCTACCATGCTGCAGCAGCCTCAACCAGGAGCATATCAGTGGGCCCCTCAGCAGATGAGGCAGCCATTGCCGTCCGCTGCTCCCTCTCGGGCACAACGGCCATCAGGAGGTGGGGGAGGTGGAGGGCAACCTGCATCCATCTCCCTATTGCATTTGCTACCTGCTCTACGAATGCGACTTGCACCTGACCAGTACAAGCAGGTGGAGGAGGCTGCGCATCGGTGGAGGGTGAGTTAGGATTGAACGAGAGACTGGGCGGACCGCTAACGAGAAAATCGTGGACGTCGGTAGGAGATGAGAGTGGATTAATCTTAGCAAGTTGTTCAGACATCTGGTATTCCATGTTGAAATCTTTTACTTTTTTTAAGGCTTAGGAGGGTGTCATCTAAGTTTCTGGAATGAAGCAGAAGGTAGCAAGTTTCTTCTCGATGGTAGATAATTTCGCAGTCATCTTCTGCTAGTCCGTTCCCTCGAACATGATTTGCGGTGTACTGATTCAGGTGGTTGCAAAATGGAGGCTCGGCTGTCTCACGGATGGATGTTCACATGTCCCTTTTAGGGGCGAGGGGGCAGACGGGAAGTTTGCGGAAGGATGAGTTCTTCTCCCAACTGAGGCAGATATGCGGTCAAGTGCTCGTGGAGGTGATTGCACAGCTCAAGGTGAGGTTCACATGCTCGAGAGTTTCCTGTTAGGGTCTTCCTATATAACTTTGAAATCCCGAACACTGATTCCTTTGTCCTTATAGCTGGCAAACATGTTGCAGCAACAAATTGTCTACTTGGTCATTCCTGATTGTCCTACTGCTTGATTTGTGAATAAAAACATTCATGCAGAAGGAGGGAGCCACAAAATCCGCAGATGGAAGGCTCCGTAAAGCACGTGACGATGCCGTAAGGTCTGGTATGATGCGGGCAGAGATAGGGACTGATGAAGCACAGATGGGTAGCCGAATACCAATTATGAAGCCTGAGCAAGCAGAGGGAGAAGCAGTTACTTCAGCCTCTCTAACAAATGGAGGGAGCAGGCCTTCTACTCCCGGTATACCGCAACAGGTCTCTCAACAACCTTCCCGGCCCTCACAAGCAATGCCTTTCCAACAGCAGTCACAGGTCACCACTGCTCAGCCGACTTCAAAGCCATGGCCGGCAGAGTCATCAGCTCCGCAACCTCACCCAGGCCTTCAAATCAAGAAGGAAGGAGGTAAGTTTACCATATCCCCTTACTACAAAACTTCTACAAGTCTGGTCTCTCTCCGCCTGTTGGCATCAAGTTAGAAAGTTGTGGAGTGCAATTGGAGTTATTGACATTCCATTTCGAATTTGGGAGGGTCACAGCAGATCAGCCACAAGTGCAGGTATGGGGCGGCGATCAGACGATGCAGTCGGTGGGGAGTGGAGGGCGAAATTATCTTCTTCAGCAGCAGGAGGAGGGGGGTTTGCAGGGACAGCAGGGCGTGTCAGTTGATGCGAAAGCAAAGTTGCAAACGCAGTCACGTCCCAAAAAGGGTAAGGCTGGGCAGGGCTCACCTCCGAGAACTGCTTCCTCCCTTCTGCAAAAAGAAGGAGATGCCAAGGTTGACCTAGGGGGAACATATTTCGGGAATGCTCAAGGTGGTGTGTTGTCCTCAGGTGTGGGAGAGCAGGCGGTAGGGAGCATGGGAGGGGATGAACAGTCTTTAGGGTTGATACCAGGGCTAGAGGGAGAGAGGAAGAGGATGTCATCAAATGAGGGGTCAGAACCGCCGGGAAAGAGGATGAAGGTTGGAGAAGAGGCAAATGTATCTTCCTTAGTTACTCAAAATGGAGGCTATGCTGCAAACAACAGCTTAGGAACGGGCTTAGGAGGCTTGGGAATGCAAGGAATGGACGCGGGTACATCTCCTGCAGCATTAGGGAGAGGTGGGGCAATCCCCCTCACCAGCAATAGTACACCGTTAGCTGGGTTTTCTTCAAGGCCTGCTTTCCCTGCACTGCCTACAGGGTTCTCCGCTTCCTCCATGGCTAACCAGGGAGGAAACCGACATACAACACAAGGAACTATAGGGTCTCGGCCTGGGATGTCTCCCAGTGGTCTTGCAGTTACTCCTATGACAGGCATGATGCAATCTGGAATCTCATCTACTCGCTCATCTACTCCCCCTCTCCCAAGCCCTGCAGCTTTTCCTAGTCAGGCTATGGGCTCTGCTGCTGCCTATGCATCGTCTCCCGCAGGAGCAGGTAGAGGACTGCCCGTGAAAGGGGCTAAAACCAAGCCTTTGGTAGGTGTAGGTTCTGGAGGGTTTCCCTCTGCATCTATGCCTGCTACTACTGGGGTTGTAGCTGTAGCATCTCCTCCTGCAGGAGCAGTGGGAGGCTCAGTATTCGCCGGTTCACAGTTAAAGAGGCCTTCAGATGTGCATGCAATAGGGCAGGCAACGGCTAAGAAGTCGAAACCTGGAGAGGGGGAGAGCATTGAGCAGTTGAATGATGTTACTGCGGTGAGTGGAGTGAACTTGAGGGAGGAAGAGGAAAGGCTACAAGCCCTCCCAGCAGCACCGAGATCTGAGGCAGAGAGACGGCAAGCTCGGGAGGAGGAAAGGTTGTTTCTTGAAGTCGGACCCCTGCGAGCGAAAGTAGCAGCTGCCGCAGCAAAGGTTGGAATTCGAAGTAGCGAAGATGCGTTAAAATGTCTCTCTGCAGCGGCAGAGGAGAGGTTACGAGTGCTTCTTGGAGAGATGTTGAAACTGGCAAAGCAGAGGATGGATTTGGGCAGAATGGGGCATAGGGTGGTGAGCTCAAGCACTGTGTTGCAGCAACTTCGACGGATTGAGAAACGTGAACGGGAAGCTTTACAGCAGCGGAAGGCTGAAGAAGCAGAGAGGTTGCGGAAGCTGGGAGAGAAGGAGCGGAAGGAGAAGGGAGGTGCCCTTGGAGAGGCACAGAAGGAAGAGATGAGAGCGAAGGCACAGAAAGCGAAGGAGTTGGAGGAGGACAAACAGAGGGCAAAATCGGCAAATGAAGCAGCGAAAGCAGCAGTTGGGCTTGATCCCCGGTATGCAAAATGGATGAGAGAGGCGGAGATGAAAAAGCTCGCTGCAGAAAAAGCTGCTCAGCAGCAGTTGCCTCCACCTACAGCTGCAGCAGCTGCAAAGGCAGCAACAGCAGCAGAGGGCCGGGAAGATAGCATGGGGAATGGGGGGGCTGGGGGAGGGGAGTATGAGGGGGGAGGGGAGTATGACATGGGTTTGGGGGGAAAAGGGTCGTTCGGCAAGGGAGGGGGTTTTGGAAAGAGGCATGGATTGGGCACTCCTGGAAAGAGGAAGGAGGTCAGTATTGGGCTGAAGGACGTGATTGCCGTGCTTGAAAGGGAGCCGCAGATGTGTAAATCGGATCTACTATATAAGCTATATGAGAAGGAGCGGAAAGAGGAGCCTGACGGAGGAGACAAGGGCTCTGCAGGTCCTAGATTTGGGGCGTACAGAAGACACTAAAGGACGGGAAAATGGTGGACGATGAGTAAAAATATTTTAGACATTCGTGTTAATTTTGGAGATTGTGGTGTGCAGTTGGGCGGGTGACACGTGAATATGAGTTTGTTAACGGCAACAGCTAACATATGGAACTATCAAGCAGCAAGATGCGGTGTTGATTGGGACACCTGCTTGAGTTGTAAGGCGGACATGTTTGGTATTAGGGTAGAAGAAAGGCGAGCCTTATGCCATTTGCCCCATTGTGCTATTCAGTCTTTGGTCGCGTGTCATGGGCTGAACATGATTGCTTCATGTGCCGCCTTTTGGCAGAAGTCTTCTCAGAAGCCGTTCTCCATGGCTTGATAGCTGTCTCAATTCGCCTTTGTAAGGAATGCGACCAGGAGCAAACATGTAAACTTTCCTCATTCTGATGAAAATGGCAAAAAAACAGGAATGATGAAGCAGTAAGGAATGGCACCACTCGAGACAGGGGTCGATTTCATGCTCAATCGTAGTCCACTTTGTTGACCTTCGCCATGCTGGTTAGCTACTCGGTTCAAATTCAAACTTTCACTCAGCTCGTGAAGGCGAGTGGCGATTCCACGGTGGCACATGCACAGCGTCGTAAGAATAATCTGCGAACGGGTTTCCTTCTAACGGCGCGCATGTACCTCTGTCACGTCACGCTCCTCGCCCTCCTAGAACCTTCGAGAGCGACCTCCGCCGACGTACGGACGGGCCCTCTCCGCAACCGGGGATTGACACGTGGTACACTCTCATTGGCCGCTCGTCCCTGATGTTAAGTTGCGCCATACGAGGAACGGCCATAATGACGTCACCATCTACGTCATATAGTTACGTCACAAGAAATCGTCACGTCACGCGTCGCCTCGCAAAGCTCGCGTCCCTTGGTCCCTACGCTGCGTCGGCGCGCGCTGGTAGCCGCAAGTGTCTTCCAATGGAGGGATGCCACGTGTTCAAATTGCCTACATGGCGAGTGGGCATTGGTTGCTGCTCGGCTCTACAAATAGCAAAGTTTGCGCAGTGGCGAAAGATGGTCACTTGCAAAACTCTTTCCTCTCTCTCCTCTCTCTCTCTCTTTCCCTCTCTCTCGCTCTCTTTCTCTCTCTCTCTCTCTGTTGGCCGCCTGCAAGGGCTTCTCGGAAGCCATGCGCGCCTGGATTCTGGCCGTGATTCTATCAGCGGCTGCGGTGATAAAGGCAGTTGCAAATGATGGTATATTCGTGCTACTCGCCAATATGCAGCAGGAGAGAGATAGGAGTAGGATAAATGAAGTGGGAGGAGGTTAACAAGGAGAAGGAACGGGTCAGGGAGATAGGTAGGGTGTGTGAGACAGGGAAATATATAAAGGCTGACAAAGGGCGGGAGAAAGAGAGTGAGAAAACTAAGAATGTTCCGCTCTCCCTTTGTTCCTTACCACCCTTTTCCCGCATTTTCCCCGCCTGATAGATGTTCTGTGTGGCCATGGCGTGTTTGCTGCAGGCTCAGCACAGGACTTGAAGGGCATGCGGGATGAGCTCCTGCTCGCCGTGAAGATGCCGGAAGAGTCGCAGAAGGCACTCCTGAAAGCTATGGGGACGGGGCTGGTGCTATCCAATCAGTGGGAGTGCAACCTCTTTGGAGGGACCTCCTCCTGCGTTGAACTTCCCTCCGATTCGGCGCTGGCTCGCACGTGCGGAGGACGCCGAAGGACCGTGGACTGCGCCTTCAAGGGGGAGGCCTTGGAAGAGATGGCAGACGATCCGCAGGAGAGAATGCGCGAAAAGCTCGCAAAAGAAGGTGAGCAGTTCAACTGAGTTCGGAGAGATGGCAGGATTTTTCTTGCATTAGGTCTCCTCTGCAGCTGCTGATGCTGCTGCGGTTGCTGTTGCTGTCTCCCTGGGAGACATTTTTTGATGGAAGGTAGGCTCACAAGCAGGCTGCTTTCTTGCACCAGGGTAAGTTCTTGGCAGGATGCGGTTGTTTTTGTGGTTCTTTTGGCTTGGCAGAATCCTTGGGAGAGAGGGTTTGGATGCTTGAGTGCAAGTGATGTGCCGCTTTTTTTGTAACGATTGCAGCTGAGTTTGAGGGGGCGAGTGGTTGGTGACAGGCTATCCGCCATGCGAGCAGTGCTTTGATGCGTTGCATGCATTCTGGTGCGGACAAACAGCTCCCACTTGCGGCACATTCGAGGAGGTGCTCGACGAAGTATTGGTGAGGGCTTCCGCTTTCGAGGATTAAGTAGGCAGCTTGTTAGGGTTGGTTCAGGAGGGAGGGTGCAAGGTATGCCGAACACGAAAAACTGTAGCCGTACTGTCGACTGCTGGCATACAGCCTGTTCAACGGCAATGTCTGGGGTTTCTGAACTGATCTTGGATGGAGTTGTTAAGTTTTTAGGTTTTTGTTCCGACAGTGAAGCCATGGCTAAAGAATTTTACATAGTGAAGGCATTTGATAATTAAAAAGCATATGAAGACAGGGTCTTGGTTATCCACCAAATCATGACATCGTTCTGCCAATGTTTGAGAAGTGGTTAGGGAATGAGGTTTGTAGGCAGCTGTTAAGACCATGGAAAGAACGATGCTTGTCGGCATTGACGAATAATGTGGGCCGTCTTCGTTCAGAGTAAGAAATTAGAGGAGAAAACGATGCCCGGTAGTATTAGTGGCTCGTTCTGCCGCTAATAAGCTGGGTTACAGCAGCGTCATATTGATAAGAAGAGATTGCTTGTACTGTGTGGGTGCAGCCAGCCATCAGTAATTTGGCAAATCAGAAGGTCTCTCCTGGAGACGCCCTTGGATCTGCATTTCCCAAAATACTCCAAGCATTCAGCTTGGGACTGCCCTGCCGGGAGATGTGTGAGGCTGTCACCTCAACCTGCGGTTGCGGCCATTCAACAACTGTAGGACAGGTAGAAGACATACATGGAACTTGAAGCAAATTCACAAATTCTTTGCTCCAAAACTATCATCGTTGCATGCCCCTTTGCAGCATTTCCTGTACATTCAGATGTAATCGAGAAAGAAGTCACCGGAGCTGGAATGTCTTGCAGGTGTTGACTAGCCTGGACAAGGAGAAAGTACATGGAAATGTTTTAGGGTACAGCACGAATATGTCAGCCGTTACAGAGCACCAGTTGTTCGTCTCAGTATGGAACCAGCCTGTCTGCAATCTGTTCGCTCCAAAAAGCATGCCCGGCTTTATCGGCGTCTGTGATGTACCTCCGACTCCTGTATCAAGATGCGGTTGGTGCAAAAGCAAGCAGGGGCCCTCCGATGCTGACGAGCAGATAGTCGCTCAGGTGGCCCAGTCCATGTCAGGCATGATGCAGGTACGCTCTTTCCCACCGTCCCCGCCCAAATAAACACTGTAAACTCCTTTCTAAAGTATATCATGGCTTGATATAGGCTTCTCAGTTTTCTGTTGTAAAAAAATGTGCAGGCCGGATTGGAACGTGTAATGGACGCTGCAAGCAGCGGGCGGTTCTCTCGAGCCAAGCATTGGGACTGGAATGACGAGGAGCAGAAGCCGGCTCCTCACCACAGCGGGTGGTGGGTGGCCCTCGTGCTCTTCCTATTGGTGGGAGGCGGTGGGGCAGCAGTGGCAGGGGTGTGGTTCTATCAGAAGAGGAGACACGCGCCTTCCCAATACGTGCACCTTGACAACATGGGCTATGACCCCCCCGTACTGTAATGGGATGCCCATGGAGATGTCTATGGGATGCATTTTCTACCTTATTTCTTCAATATAGAGAGTCTCGAGACACCTTTTAGGGTGCATGGCAGTCTGTGTTAGTCGGAAGGACGACTTTGTGTTTGAAAGGGACGTTCATTCAGTGGGTTGCACTCGTTCCTTCACTGGCGGCTTCTCCTCCTTCCCCTTGTAGCGGCGATGTACATTTTAATAACGTTACAAGGCGGCTAGTTTATTGGTTATGGGGGATTAGCATGTGAGGACAAATCATGATGTTGTTATTAGCCCAATGGTAAGCACACTTTCATCGTTGCGGATGTTTTCTAGTTATGCACATCTGTTGTGCCACTGCATTAGAAACGCAAAAACCACGAGAAAAGAAACAACAGTGCAAGATAAGAACCACACCAAACCGACATATGCTCTATAAACTTTGCCCTGTTAAATTACGTTGTCCATTCCGTAACAAAAGAGCTGTAATCACAACACGTGGAGCAGCAGGTTGCTGAGGTATTCGCCCTCAGGGTACCCCAAATCCAGCGGATGGTCCGGCCCCGCCTGCGCCTTCCGCACAAGTCGGATTCTCCGCTTACTCAGCGCAGCAGCCTCCTGCACCCACATCAACATCAGAATCAACATCAACATTTTCTACCTCCTTTCACATTTCTTCCTTCACTTCACTTCCTTGGATAGCGCAGCAAACCCTAGTGAGACACCAACTTAATAGGGCAAGGGAAGCCCTTCATCTATCACTACATGCAGGCTGAATTCTTTAGGCACGTCCGCTGCCCCTCTCCCCCGTCCGTGCACGGAATTGCTGACCTGCACAATGTTAGGCAGAAGGCCGGCTTGGGCCACTGCCCCTGAGCAGGAGCATGTCATGAGGAGGCCCCCAGGGGCGACCAGTGCCATGGCCTGCGCGTTGAGCCGCCGGTAGCGCACCGCTGCTCTTTGCAGCACCTGCACAGCTTGCTCGCTGGGTCAACGTTCCGCTGATTGTTGAAAACAGCTTCAAACAAGAAGCCTCCATTTGAAAAGGCACTAATGAACAATCACAAGTTGGGGTGAATGTTTACCGGAACTAACTAGAAAAAATGATTTGTCAATGATCTGGATTGCATGGAGTGGATGAATTTTGCTGTTCAGAGAAAGGAAATGGATTTCCAACGAAGGAGAGACATTTAGTGAAACTGCGTAGCTGAAAGCAGCAAAATCCGCACAATGTGCGACTGAGGCAACCTCGTTCCTGTCACTTTTCAGCCACTTTGATGCCATAGTGCATGGCAAGTGCACTTGCCATGCATTATGGCTTGCATTATGACTTATGCATTATGCATTGGGAAAAGAGTGAACCTTGCGATTAGGAGCCAGCTTTGGGGGGTCCAGCACTACCACATCCCATGAGCGCCCACTTGAGTTTGCCTCTCGCATAAAGTCAGAGATGTCTGCTTGCACGAACCGGCATGCAGCAGGATCAACTCCATTCAACGCAGCGTTTCGGGTGGCAAGCTGCACTGCAGGGCGGGAAGAATCAACACCTGCAAAAGCATAGAAAACTGCAAATTCAAGACAGATATATCCACAAGCTTCCATTCACCACAGCTGCAGCAACTCGCCTACGGTTAAACCCAGCAAGACATTTCTGGGAAACAAAAGGGGCTGAACTACCCTGTATCTACCATTTCAGGCCTCCCTCACCCCTCCTCTCTCACGGCAATCTACAACACAAGCTACATTCAGACACTCCACTCTAACCCCCACACCTGCCTCTTTCTCTACCTGTGAACGGATCGACCAAGACAAGGACCTATAGATGGGATTTCTGAATCCAAAAATGATGCGAAAAACCCACCTGTTACATCCCTTGCTCCTGCTCTCGCAGAGCTGATTGCAAAGCCTCCACTGTAACAGCAAAGGTCGAGAACTGTCTTTCCTCGACACAGTTCAGCGAGGAAATTACGGCTTTCTCTTTGATCAGCATAGAACCCCGTTTTCTGCCCATCTAGAGCAGCCCAATAACGAATTCCATTTTCTAACACCTGCATAACCACCTCCGGTTTTTCCATCATTGCAAGCATTTCATGGCTCAGCCATAGCAGTTGTCCTGCACAGTGAAGGGCAGGCATCATCCAAGCGGTGGATGACTTGCAGCTTAGGAGAAGAGTACTCGGAGCGTTCAAAAACGTGTGAATAACTCCCGAATATCGGGAAAAAAACCACAAATAACAAGTGGAACAGGGCTATTGGATGAAAAGAAGCGGTCAGAGCATGTCTTAAGAAGGAAAAGGGATTTACCTCCACCTCGCGTATATCATTTGAGTCATCTTCATTTGCAATTGAAGAGCCATTCGACTCTTCAAGTTCAATGCCCTCTTCTCGGAGCATATCACGGGATGGCCGCCATATGAGAGTCGAGCAAAAGGGTGCCTCCTTCAACACAGCAGCGCTAATTTCCGACTTGTACCGTTCCGCCCATGCAGCCGATGAGGCCACCACAACATGTGAGCCCAATACGTCCGCAATGATGCCAGAGAGCCTGAGAAGCACCATCCCGGAAAAACAAAGTGTTATTTAGGTCAAAAATCGAACTGTTCTAGGGGACAGTAAGGCGAATGTGTACAATGTGTACAATACCATTCAAAAAGGCGAAGAAGGTACACGAAAACACCCTCAAAACCTTTGCCAATCCTTTAAGACTGTCGCTTTGGCTTTCATATGTGTTCTGGAACAAACAATATCAAAGCTCTAACTATGACGAGATGTTCAGGAAACGGGAATGTCACCCTTAATGTCATATCCACCGGTTTGGTTATCTCCCATCCCCCAAGGATCAGATGTCCATTCAATGCCAATGCCAAGGTCCACTGGTTCATCGTTCCCAAAGAATCATCGACTAAACTTCCTTATGTTCCTATATTTCAAATAATCTAACACTTCCGTGAGCACAACAATTTCAGGCTCAGCCTCGTGTTACATGCCTATCACCTTCACTGTTGATCAATCGAAACACATCGGTCTTCCCGGCACTCGGAAGCCCCAAGCTTCGCCTCAACGCTACAGCCTCCTGTATGCGCGCCACCACCAGCTGCTGCAAATTCAGCCAACATTCCGGTTCCCTGCACATTCCAAGTCATCAAACAGTCGGAACCCATGCCTCAAATGATATGTTCCCATGAGTTCCAAAGCCCTAGCGTCAGCCATTGATTCATAATGCAATGGGCGAATGATTTCCACCAATACAGCATCCTTGCACCCATAGACGCACCTTTTCATCTCCTCCGCAGTCTGCATGATCCTGACACGGTACATTGAAGCAGGATTGAAGACTCCCCAGCCTACTGCCTGCTCTGCGCCATCTTCAACGACCACCACGTCCCCAGTTTGAGGTTGTGGTCTGCCGACGACCCGATCAATTGCCCCGCTGTAGACAATGGGGCTGCCATGGCGGAACAAGTGAGCCTTCCCTTTCTTCAGTACTACTCGCGCATTTCCTGCATCCATCATCCACCAAACCTTACTCATCTGCAACCACCCACTTCTGGAAGAGCAAACCTTACTTCAACTGCAGTCTGTACGCCAAATCTGCAGAACATAGGGTACTAATATTCTATCTCATTTTTGTACTGAAGTGGAAATCCTGAAAATTGTAACCTCCAACTTTAAATCAGACAAAGTCCTTACCTTTTTTTTTCTCCGTCGGAGCCTCAGCAATGGCATCAACGCTTGCAAAAACCTGCCGGCCATGGCGGATGTGGCGAGAGAACCGCCTGCAAGGAGAAGGGCGCAGAGGGAAGCGAGGAAGGCGGAGGCAGGAGCTGCTCAGGGAGAACATGACGTAAACCCTAAAGGTGACGTCAGCCCTAACCCTCGCGGCGTACCCAGTGCGGCGAGGGACGCGAGGGCCCTCTCTTGGCGACGTTCCGACGTTCTATGTCTATGTTCGCTGTTCCGTTTGTCCCGTTTTTGAACGGGTAGTGCGACACGTACATTGAATGAATCGAAGGCTGGCGTCTCTCCAGATCCGAATCGGACGGTTCAGGTGAGGCGAAAGGAACAAAGCGAATCCGACGGTTGCGATGATAGTGGTGCGCAGAGCCAAGATTTGTAAATGGCCGCACAGCCAAAAGGCTATGGGCGCCTCCTCCTTTCTTCATACATTAGCGACATGGCGGCGCGGAAGGAAGTGGAAACTGTGCAAATCTTTTATCTCATGGGGCGCTCCTTTTTCGCATGCATTGCCCCTTGAAAACGACAATTCCGTCAAGAGCAAAAGACTGGCAGCAAAAGAAGACTTTTTCCAGTGCAAAAATAAAGAAGCAAGGGGCCTTATTACAGGTGAAGCCCACTCATTTCGTGGTAAAAAAATTGTCTTGTGACGAGGCAGCATGCCCATGGGCCCTAGGAGATCTCATCGCATGCATGTCAGCACAGGTTTAAAATCGAAGCTATGGGTGGTATTCCATGTGGAACGTCCAAAGCTTGCTTTCCACGCTAACGAACACTGACTGACATGGAACTGCAGAAGCTTCTACAGCTGTGAACATGGCCACCTTTGTGACTGTCAATTAAGAGTTGATCTCCAAGAAAGTCCTGAGAAAGAGGAGCACAAGGAGGCCCCAAAAAAACTGATGTGGCTGTTTAAGAATTGAAAACGAGCTGTCCCCTTCCTGAGTGAGGCCGCCCCTTCATCCGACCTTTCTTATGAGGAGGTAGAGGCGCTGGTCCAATTCCAGATCCTTCACATTGGAGCCCTCCCCACTGAGCTTCATGAGCAACCCTCCGAAGGAGATATAGATTTCTCTGAGTCACCAGTCAAGGCACAGGCTACAAATACAGAGAAATACAAATGAAGGAACTCACATTACAGGTGGGAAATTAGTTTAACAGTACATACATGCAGCTATTGGATAAGTTCAGGCTGTCACTTATATGGATGCCTCTAAGTAAATGTGTTCCACAGAGAAGGATGTGTAAGAGAGACAAAGAGCGAGCCTTCAGAAGGAAATCATGGTTAGAAGAAGGATACACTCTTTGGCCCCCTCTTGCTTCGTCATCGTTGTACTTGTATAGTTTCCCGTGCATCACATACTCAAACTTGTCCATCAGCGACTTCCTTCCACTCTGCATTACCCCCCCAGTCAAGGTGGGCGAGTGAGCATAACCTGTGGTTTGCCTAACGGCCGTTACTGACACACAATCAGACTAACAACCAAGTTTATTGGTGTAGCTCAATCGTAAACAACCGGTTTTGACGTGAAACGCATGCAATTGTCGGAACTGAACGAGGATAGCGTAAACAGCTGCTTACCTCCTTCACGATAGGAAGAAAACAAAGAGAGAGAGAGCGAGAGGGGGACAGAGAGAATAGGCATGTAGCCCAAGGGAGGACAGTCAGTGTGGTATACATGTATGCTAAGGAGAGTTTCACAACATCCCGAGGGTGCGAAGGAGTGCACCTGGTCAAACACACCTTCATCCGGAGTCCCATCCAGGCTCAGAGTGGGGGCAAGTGCTAATGTGAACTTCTCTCCCACGGCCATCGGATATATCTCCGTATTGACATCCAGCACAATATCCATGTCGAACTGCTCGCTGTGAGCCTCAATGCGCGACACTGCAACCCGCAATACAAGGGGAGGGTTTGCAATTCGGATGCAAAGAACCCCACAAACTCTACGCGCCTTTCCTGATCAAGAATCTTCACTTAAGGGCTTGCCAAAAAAAAAACCTTATGAAAATCTACTAATTTCAAGGCTTGCGTTACATAAAACCGCGTGCATTCGATAGCTCTAAATTGATGCTGAGAATCCTATATATCCTAAATAACATTTTCGCTCCTCGCCTGCACACTGCTAGGTTAATTTAAAGAAACGCTGACACATAAGCTGTAGTATACGTAGAGATGCTGCCACCCAAGTTTGATGTCTGAATGATCATCATTGAGCAGACAAAAATCATTTGCAAATGACAAAGGAAAAGGAGCAGATTGTCTTTGCCCTATCTCACGCAGAAGCGGCCGACACAGTCGTATAAGAAAATTCTGCATAAAATTTTACTATTCTATGAGAAAACATCTATGTACCGCGATTCCTGCAACCTCCATCGATTGAAAGCCATTAAACCCTCTCAATAACTGACTTCAATACTGCTTCGGGGCCTGCTCACCTGTCCTGAACCCCATTGTGCTCGAACAGATTAAAGAGGCTGCAAGATGAAGGAGAGGAAAAAGTGAAATTGAGAAGACAGAGAGAGGGGGGCAGGGGAGCCGACCGCAAGGCACCTTTGTCAAATTTCTTCCCCCCTCTGTCCATCTCCGCCAATGTGAAAATGTCCTCGAAGTAGACCCTCTCCCCCATGGCACCTGGCGGCGCGCTGCCCCTGCAAGGCCCTTTCTCTAGGAGAGAGAGAGAGAGAGAGAGAGAGAGAGAGAGAGAGAGAGAGAGAGAGAGAGAGAGAGAGAGAGAGAGAGAGAGAGAGAGAGAGAGAGAGGGAGAGATGGAGAGCGAGAGAGAGAGGGAGGGCGGGCACAGCTGAACCACAGAAGCAGAGGTTGGGGGTACGGAATGGCGAGAACATGGGCACAATCCGAGTTCCGTGTCCACCCCCCCCCGGGCACGCGCAATGGTGCCAACCATTAGTACCCAATGGGTTGCAAGTACAGTATGTTGGCAACCATTGGAACGCCAACCATTGCCATCCATCCACCCGTCACAACATGGCCATTGCCATGGGCTGAGGGAGCAGGCGGGCACATGTTGCCTCTGTTCCGTTGGGAGGGACGGGCGGGCGCGAGGGCGAGCATGGAACGGAACGGGTCGCGCCCGGTCGGTCGGTCGATCGGACGGCCCCCGATCGTCGCACGCGCGGGGGCGACGGCGCAGATCGGCCGGTTAGCGCACAGGCCGGGATAGAAGTGAATTGGATACAAGGGGTTGGATAAGAAGTGTAGGCCCCTACAGAAGCATCTGCTGTATTTTGCGTCGTTTTTGTTCGTCCCTCGTGGTTCCCCATGCTGCTTTTGTCCATGTATATTTGATGACCTCTCGTGAGATTAATGCCACTTTCTCGCGTTTTGTTCTGATTTGAAAAATGAAGTGTCAATTGACAGGCTTTGCAGCGGTCCAGAATCCTTGAGTCCACGTAGAGGAAAAACCCGTGCAAGCTGTAGTTTTGTTGACTTAAAATGCCGTATTTTAGACAAAAAAGTGTTCTTTTTGTTGTCTTGCTCTTTATGGCATGGTGGTAATAGAGCAGCTGATAATGTTGATGATGATGATGATCAGGGGGTTAATGTCAGCGATTTGGGCTTACAGTTTTACACTAACTATTAGGGGGTGTCAGACTTAAAAAATTATCGTAAGTTTGAGACCAGAACGAGTACTTCGGTGACATCGCAATCCTGGTGCGGCGGAGTACTTGCAAAACTTTTTTGTTTGTAAGATTTCGTTAAGTCTGACACCCCCTATTGGCAATGGTTGGTTGGGTCGCCAGCCAATGGTTGCAACCAAATACATTGGACCGTGCCTGGACATGCAGGACTGATGTGAATATGTCACTCATGACCTATAGATGGGAAAAAGGCTCTGACTCGGCTTGATTCATTCACTTGAGAATCTCCGTATTCGTCTAATTATTTATTCACCTATGGGCAATAGAGGGTCCAATCCATGTTTTCCCAAAGCCAGGAGGTATCCAGAATGCTTTCCCAGGGCTGCATGCAATCCATAGCTGACCAGTGCCAAAGTAAACCACCGGGAGAAGCCTTCTCTGATGTACTCCAATTTCCAGAATGCTGGTTTTCATGGGCAAAAAAAGAATGAAAGACAAATCATTTTTTTTTCACCTATGGTGTCTATATAAGCCTCTCTGCCCCTCCTCCTACTTACTAGCTTCTCAGTCTAATGGCGGGGCACCATACAATCCTGCAACCTAAGCTGCTTAACAACAAGAATTCTGTACAGTAAGAGAAAGCTTTACGGTTGAGAAACCATCCGCGTTGCCAGAAGGGCAGGGACTACATAAAGAGCCAAAGGCTTTTCTAGCGAGAGCTGAGCCAAAACGAGCCCATTCACTGCTCCATGAAGGGCCAAGGGGGCCATGAGATTGCCTGTCCATGCATAGACGCCGCCGAGAATCATGGCTTGAGGAGTGAGTAAAAGTATGAAGGCCGAGCCGTGTGCCAACGCAAACATGAGGGAGCTTGAGAGTAGGGCCAGAAAGAAGGGCATCCATTGATGCAAGCCAGAAAGCAGAAATGCACGGAAGACAATTTCCTCCTTCAGGGGCCCTAACCAACAGCTTGCAACAGCTGTTGCTAAAGCAGGTGCCGGACCGCCGGCAATAAGACTCTGCACGAGTTGGCGACCGTCAGCTTTTATCGCATCCTGCAAGCCGGAATAGGGTTACAACCGAACACGTCAGGATTTGGACGTTTCCTTAGACATTGGCTTAGAAAACAGCACACCATTAGTCATCACCTTCCGATATTAGTTAGTGAAACCAAGGAGAGTCTACACCTGAATCTCACTGTAAGAAGTTGAAACGAACTAAAGCGGTAGATGTAAGTGGAATATATGAAGAAACTTAAAAAGCATCGTCATCGGAAATGAGAATAATCAATAAGCCATTCCCAAGCTGCTTTTGCCACCCCCACAAAGGGATTGCACCCTGTTCGTGAACTGTTTCGAGATATGTGTTGGATATGCACCTGGGCACCAAGAAGGCGTGCTGCAGCAAACTCCCACCCAATTGAAAGGACGAGACCAACAACTGCAGCTGGCAGCCAGCCTCTTGTCCCATTCCACTTTCCGAAATCCAAATGCATGCACTCTTCCCGAAGACCAAGGAGCTGCAGTGTTCCTGAGACGCTCACTATTCCCACTGCTTCCAACGCGAGGAGAAAAAGGGACTGGTGGCAAGGGAAAATATTTCGGTCAGTTATATGTTCTCATCACTCGTTGAGAAAGCTCATGCGGTGCCAGGAGGACCATGAAAGATGAAAGAAGTGGAAAAGTGGTATCATGAGCAACCCTTCGAACATTTTACCAATCCAGCAGTTTGTATGGGCACAAATAGCGGCTGACAAGCAGCAGACGCAGCTGAATTGCCAAGAGCCAGCAAACATGTCTATACTAATACCCCTGTTCTGCTTACCTTCATCAAAGGTCCGGCTTCCGCGCTGTGTACCACTCCCGAGAATGCGGCAATGGGCACAACTTGCAGCACGAATAGAATCACCAATGCCGCTAGTAACGTGTTGAAGCGAAATGGGGCTATCGCTGGAAGCCGCAAGAAACCGCCATTGCCCTTCTGGGAGGAACGACCCAGCATGAGTCGAGAAGGAAAAAAATTTATAGACCCGCACAAACAAGCCTCCGGAAAGATGTGCGCCCAGAAATCAAGCAGCGGCGCTCGCATGTACTGGACTTGTGGAGGTAAATATCAGCCGCACACTTGAAGCAAAATATAAAGCACCCAAAAAACGCCTGCAGAGACCTTATGCTGCCATTGATTAATACAAAAGTCATATCAAACTTCACATTAGTGCAAAATTGAGACAATAGCCTAGGGGGTTTCTTCGAGTCTCCACTAAGCTCTAACCTTTGCAATGCTTCTGAGCACGGATGGGAAACCGCTATCAGAAGCAGGAGCAGAGGCGCATAGGATTCTTGCTGAATGTGTTTTTGAAGGTCCATTGCGCCCATGCATATGCATCCATTTGCCAGAACTTTCGTCCGCCTTCATGCCCCTCAGACAATTCAGAGGAGCTTGAAAGAAACGCTTCCTTTCCCTCCACGAAATCCGTAAATTCCTGCGGCAGTGCTGCTTGCTTTCAAGCCCTAACGACATGCAAGAAGCGGAGAATCTCCTGCAGCCATGGACGCCTCTCTCTCGGAACGCGTCCGTCACTCGTGGATGGATATTAGAAGCAGAAGACGAAAAGGAGACAGAGACGCAAGAAGGCGCCATGAAGGCGGAGCTGCTACCCTTCAAGCGAAGGGACGATGCTCCGCCATGGAGGGCCACCCGCCATGGAGGGCCACCCGCCATGGCTGCACCGACGACAGGAGCCATTTTCAAGGGTCTCCCACTGAACAGGGAGAATGCCGTTCCATGTGCATAGTTACGTCACCGTTGACTCGTTTCCATGACACCAGTTACGAGACCGCTGAACGGTTCGTGGAACTGCTACTGCATAGGTCGGGGTGACCTGGTTGGTTGGCTGGTTGGTTAGTGGTTGGTTGATACGTTGGGAGGCTGGTTGGCTGAAAGGGTTGAATGGTTGGTTGACGGCTGCGCGCTTGATCGGGACCATTCGACCAACCGTTCGACTGGTTGCTGCCAACCATTGGCGCCGGATCGAAACAACCATTCGAATATTCGGTTCGGAACCAGTGGATGCCAATGGTTGGCAACCGTTCGAGTGGTTCGGAATGGTTGGACGTCTACTGTTTGGCAACCAGACGAATGGTTGCCAACCGTTAGACGTCCAATCATTGCCATTCAATTGCCAACGATTGCCGATGCAATGGTCCGACCTGTGATGGACTTAAACCATTGGCAACGGTTGGCAATTGGCGACCAATGCCCGCAACCATTTGGCAATGGTTGGCTGGCTCGCCTACCGATGGTTTATTCAATGGTCGGCCCTGTTACCTTGCTGTACCATTCTCTGTGGCTCTGTTCTTCTCCCTTTGGGCCATTAACACGAACTATAGTAACGCCTTCACAATGGTGACTCGCCACATACACAAATCTGTTTACGTGACGAATGGCCATTTGAAGGTGCTCAATTACAGCTCGCAATGCATCTTTGCATTATTGTGTAGCGCATTGGAGATTTTACAGAAGTGCGAGGTCCAGACGCTTTTGGAGATATTCTTACTCTCATGCCATTTCAAAACGACAAACGAATCACAAAATAACCCTTCTAGAAGCTGAACTAAGATGAAAAAACCTTCGAGTTTTTCCAATGTCAGATTCTCTACGTGGTCATCCCTACAAGAGGAGTAATGCACTCCCTGAAAACTCAGGATGCAACAAACTAACTACCAAACTTGCGTCACTACCCTCACCTCACCATCATCTACGTTCAGAATTGACATCGAGCGTTGCACATTGCTACATCACTCTGCTATCCAACGCCATCTACGGTTCTCAAGTGTATTACTTACGGCTGATTCTTATTGTACCGTTTTCCATGGAGTATGTGCCTCCATAATAAGGGCCCCTTCCCATACCTTCAACAAGGGCCACGGTTTTGGAAAGCGTCGTTGACGTTCTCTAACACCAGTTTGAATACATAGCAACGGTTGGACCCTCTCGTTTGAAAGCCATTGCGGGCTCAAGTAACAAGTCCGTGCAAAACTGAGCTTAAGAAAACGTCAGTCTTTAAAGGCACTGGAATGCCACCGCGCCGGACATCCTCCACAACCCACTCGTCCTTGTGATAAGGCTGACAGCAAAAAGTCTCGCCTGCCCTTTGTGGTCGCAACCCACGGTATTGCCATCGATGTTGCCTGTGTCAATTCCCATACAGGATTCACATTGAGATACCATGGCATGGCACGTAGCGACCGAATGGCGTAATGTAATTGGAGGCAGCCAACCCTTCCTTTGCCCCCTCCGCTTTCAAACCACTGCCAAGGTTGTGGGTCTTCGTTCAACTGACCACGTACCCCCTTGGTTGTTTACCGGGGCCGTTCAACCGAACTAGAACTCAGGTTAAAAACAAAGTTGCCCTCAAAACAAAGCAAGCTATTGATGTTCAGGCGTCAGGGAACAATGCCGGCTTGCCTCTCCTTGTACGGAGATGTAAGGCCCACAGCACGAGCATCGGAGAGGAGAGCTTCATCATGAAGCCATGGCACAGTCCGCCATACTCTTAATCGAAGGTCGTCAGCATAGTTCTTTCTCGTGACTGCATCGAGTACAACCAGTTTCAGTTTCAGTTCAGTTTAGTTCCAGTTTTAGTTTCAGTTCTAGATATACAGGCTGATTACTACAATGCAGGAATCGACAGGAAACCCTCTGCTCACTAGAACGACCTCTCGTCCAAGGAAGGAGGAAGGAGGGAAGGAAGAACGAAGGGAGGAAGAAGTATGATACCATTCTGTGGGTTCTGTCGCTGCTCAATACATAAAGATGCGAAATGTCTACTTGTGGGTTGCAGTAGTATCAAGTCCCACTGCTTGGATTGCTTATGCTGATCGGAACAGTTATCATTGAGTCCTAAGGAAAGAGCGATCTCCACTGCCTGCAGAAGATGAACACATTCCAAAACAGAAAATGAAGTCACAAAAACATGAAAACGACGAGGAAGTGAGAACGAGAAGTGAGTACCGCCCCAGCAGAGACGTATACTCTATAAGAAATATGGGCAGTAGCCCTCCCTCCAACGCTAATGGACATCCCTTCACAAAGACTAGAACAGTTACAACGGACATCTGGATGACGAACAAAGCATTTTGAAAGAATCATTGAAATCTGTTGTGCTGCTTTATGATTAGCTCATCTTCACCACTTTCACTGGGCCCACAACGTCAGCAAATGTTTGCTTGTAGTGAACCTCATTGTCAGATGTCAAACCCGTGATAGCCTCCAGAGCTTCTCTAATGGCTGGTGATGCTCGCAATTGAAATGAGAAACTGTGCAGAGGTGCCGCCAGTATGCCTTCTCCAATCGCTTTAACATAAGCCTCCTGCAGCGGAAATGAAATTTCAAAACGAACCTCTCTTTCAACAAATGGGTGAACATAAATTTTCTATGTATCAAGTACTTTAAGCAGACAAAGCCTGCTAAGTAAAACAGGAGCTCTACGGCCACCGTCATACCTATGTCAGCATTGCCACATACCTTTCTCTCAAGGCAACAACATAATTTTTCAAAGATGTGCCTGGACCTAGAAAATATTGATACTGAAAGGCATTCAGAAACGAGCACGGGCATTCGTGCCAACCGTGGATAAATAAGATGCAAGAGTCATATCCTGCCTTCAGAGTCCAAAGCTGAACAAATCGGCGTCGCCGCTCCTCAGGATCAGGGATGGCCTGCAACCAGTTTGCTTCCTCTTCCGAAAGCCGTCTACGCGCCAAAGTCATGATGTCCGAACGCACAGCTCTTCGGGTTTCCTCCACATCGACTCCAATCTGTGCAAGAGGAGAGATTGCCAGGTAAGCCATGAGTGGTGCGCCTTCGCTGAAGCTGAATTAATCACACGCAACAACAAGATGCACTGAAATAACGTGGCATGTCACAAGCAAAGTTCCGCAGCGAGAGTTCCAGAATACAGCTTACTCACTGTGTAGGGCCCAATCGAGGACAATAACGTAAGGAACAAGGAGGTCCAAGTCAACCACCGACAAGTTGCTCTTTTCATGCATGCATCAACTTACCGTCCTATAGGTTTGCAACACGAAACTTGCAACTATGGCAACCATTCGTCGCAAGCTCTTCAGTACAGTCAGTTTATGACAAGCATCAACCTCGGCTTGCATGGAGACAACAAATGTTTAGAGGCCTCCGTCATCCGCTGCGAAGCTGGTCCTTTTGAAGAGCTAGTAAAACAAACCCAAAAAATCATGACTTTCCGAACTGGAGAGGGCGATTAAGCCTTCCTGTGAACCATTCAGGTTGACGATGGCAGAATTGCAGGGTGCATTGACTTCATGCCTGGCGATTGCAAGTAACTCCACATGCGATAAGTGACTTTGTGTGCGAGAGGTTGAATTGAAGTGGAGGGAATGCAGCTGTTGTCTTTCCATGCAGTGATGTTGAAACAGGCCAGACCACCTGTCACAATAAGCTCAGTCAAAGAAAATCTTAAAAGTAAATCACTTGGTGCAGTCGGTTCACTGTTATGGCTATGACTAAATGAAGCACCAAAAGAAAAGACAATGACTACACATGAAAGTCTTCTGAATAATAAGACATTGATTGCACTAAAACTAATTAAATAATTTCCAAATAAAATAGCACACTTGTAAATGCCAAGGCTGCTGGTCTGGAGAAAGCCTCAATAAATCTTAACACACAGGTACTTAGGTGTGAACTCACGTCTGGCTTTCCATGCTTATTGCGAGTGAAGTTGAGGTCGCTGGGGTCTAAGAGGCCTGCACAATCTGACTTTTAAAAAATACACTACAAGATGCCGTGAATTACAGAGCAAACACCGCTGTACACTCAGCTGCCTACATACATCGGCCACTCTGCAAGCTGGACGTCTTTGGAGTCATTAACATGACTGCAGGTGAAGGTGCAGAAATTATTTACTAGCAAATGCAACCCTAGCAACAGGTCATTCAAAATGAATAACCTAGGCAGGAGTCTTTGCTGAACGAATCTCAACAACTTGTCCGTTGATGCTCACATAAATCTTCACTCTGAAGTGAGCATTAACCTCTATTGGAGCTGGTCGCATTTTCTTGACCACATTCACTAAACTTGACGGGCCTTCGGAAATGATTGATTTCAGTGCCACTTCTCACCCATCAAATAGGTCCGTCTTTTCATCACTTGCAGGTAGACCCTATTTCCTGCTAAAAACTCAAGCACCATGCCAGAAATGGATGTAATCTGTAACCTTACATCTTGCTAGCGTTGTGCGAAGGAGCGCGCTTGTCAAAATCCGCTCCTTCTTGAGCCGCTCTGAGGTTGCTTGTGCTACTTTTTCCCGTTCTGATTGCGAAAGAAAAGAAAGATAACGGCGCAGCAAGGCAGGGTCTCGCACGTCCTCCGGAAAAAGACACCACAGATGAACCTCTCTGCAATCAGACCTCCCAAGCAGCACCTGCTTTTGAACAACTCCTGAATGCTTCCTGGAAGGGCCAATGCCAAGCACATGGACAAGTTGAAAATCAGAGAAGCGGAGGGGCTGAAGCTGACCCAGGGCCGGGCGGAGGCCGCAGGAGGGCCCGCAAAGCCATGGCGAGCACTAAAGGGAGAGTGATAGTGAGAGAAATCTGCTTCCGCGCACACAGCTTTGAGGCGAGAAACACACCAGGCTCATCCAACAGAAGTTGCAGCCCGGGGACACGCCGCGTTTTCATGCCGAAATGTGGAGAATTTGTTCAGGACAGTTCAACTGTCATAGAACAGCGTGGTAACGCGTGCATGAGACACGTGGCGTGCTCTCAAGCAAAGTCTAAAAACCTTTCAAGCCAAAATTCAACGGTAAAATTACGCTGCCTTACGACACGTGACGTGTCCACCCCTCAAGTATTGACACGTGGCGTAATCGTTACAATCCTTTTTAATAGTTTTTCGTTATTTATTTGCCTGAAGCTTGCCAGAAATACAGAATACAGAACACTTCCGACAACGACACGCATTGTTCGCTTCCGTGTTGTTGTTGTTGTTGTTGATGTTGATGTTGTCACCGGGGGTGTGCACGACCGCCATCGTGAGAGCAGCCAGCCGCACAGGCTCTCGTCGCCACAAATTGGGAGGCCGAACGGTGGAGGCCGTGTGACTTGCAGCCCCGCAGTGCCGATTCACTCCATCCATGGACCTTCGCCCGCTTTTACTTGGTGCTGTATTTTGATGCTGATAATATTTGCGATTAAATAATTTGACAATCTTGCCGGAAGACATGCTCTCATAGCTCAGTTGGTTAGAGCACCCGTTTAGTAAGCGGGAGGTCTTGAGTTCAACTCTCAATGAGAGCAAATTGTCGCTTTTGGTTATTGGTTACATTCCTTTTTATTGTTGGTGTTCCAAAAACATTTCCAATGAATTACTTTTCAAGCAGGACTAAGTTACGACCAGAGAAACCGCTGGAGTGACACATCCACACTGCCACATCCACTGTTCTTGAGTGACACTTGAATTTGCATTCGGCAAACTTCTCTTATCTCCTTGCTCGCTTTTCCTTCTATCTCTTATTTAGTGCAAAAGCCAGCATAAGAAATTATTTTCGTATGCTTTTGTAGTTGATAGCTCCTGTTTGTTTCGTTGTTAGAAGAACTAAAAGCAAAAGCAGAGATAATTGCTCTCATTGAGAGTTGAACTCAAGACCTCCCGCTTACTAAACGGGTGCTCTAACCAACTGAGCTATGAGAGCACGTTATAATAAAGAAGATGTTTGTTATACAAACTATTTAAACCGTACTGCTCCGCCCCCCTCCCCCCTCCCGACTCGCCCTCTCCGGTCGCTGCGCAGCCTCTCTCCGGCGCAGCGCAGCGCAGCGAGGCGAGCAGGGAGGCGGGGAGGGAAGCGGCAGCCATGGCCATGCGCCGCGCTCTCGCGTCTGCTGTGCGGGCCGGCGCCCGCCGCGCCTCCACCAGGCGCTCCTTCTCAGCTGCCGCCGCACATGGATCGGTCTCGCGCCTCTCCCCTACCGCGCAAGCGGTTCTGGGAGCGGCCAGGCCTCTCGCCCAGGATGTCTCCCCATCCTCCACCATCAGCCGAAGTTTCGCCGCTGAGGCTACTTCTACGGATGAGTTCACAGGAAAGGGCAGCATTGGACAGGTTTCAGCTGTTATCGGTGCCGTTGTGGATGTCAAGTTTGAGAAAGGCTTGCCTCCCATTTTGACTTCCCTGGAAGTTCAGGGTCATAGTGTCCGCCTAGTGCTTGAAGTCGCCCAGCATTTGGGAGAAAATACAGTGCGTTGTATCGCCATGGACTCTACTGATGGCCTTGTTCGAGGGCAGGGTGTGCTGAACACTGGTTCTCCTATCAAGGTGTGTACTTTTTTTTTGCGTGAACCAAGCTCGCACGTTTGAGACCTAGTGAGTCTATTGTCTTGTTGAGCTCGAGTCTGCAGAGCGAATGAGTTGGTGTAGTTCAGAAAGTTCTGTCCTGCCATTTTTTAGGGTTACCCTGGTATGCGCTGTCTCTGTGTTGCTGGACGAGGACAGAGTTTATTTTCCCAGTTATGTGATCATGTGTATGACAGTCACCTTCTGCGGAGAATGTTTGGTTTGCTAAGTCGCATTTGCTTCATTTGTGTCCAGCTGTGCCATTTCAGGTCGCTGTTTCATCTGATTTGCTCTGATGCCAACCGTTTTACAGGTTCCCGTTGGCCGTGCGACCCTCGGCCGTATCATGAATGTTATTGGCGAGCCTATCGATGAAGTCGGCCCCATTGGTATGGATCTCATTTGGACTTCCCACAGCCTTGAGCTCTAAACAGCGTCTGTTTCTTTCCCGACTGTTTCTTCTTATTCCTGACAAGGTTCTCTTTCGCTGACTGAGTGTTCCGGGCTGCTATGTCTGCAGACCACACGCACACTCTGCCCATCCACAGGGAGGCTCCGTTGTTCGTGGACCAGAGCACAGAGCAAGAGATTCTTGAAACTGGTATCAAGGTTTGTGATGCAACTTGTTTCATTCGAGAGGTTGCCATCGTCATGGATGCCATTAAATGGCAGCCGCTAAGTCAATTCTTATCTCCGGTTTAAAGTTTTGCATGCGATTATATATTTTTTTATGCAAAGCTTGTTGATGTAATGCCTACCCATGTAGTCTCACAAATAGATTAGCCTCTGCATCGTTTAGGGAGAGTTATGGAATGCAGCTGTTCTGCACAACTGAATGATTTTGTATACCTGCTTCATTTCATTGATCCAGTTTCTTGTTTATTCCAGGTTGTGGATCTTCTTGCACCTTATCAGCGTGGAGGCAAGATTGGCCTGTTCGGTGGTGCTGGTGTGGGAAAGACTGTGCTAATTATGGAGCTTATCAACAATATCGCTAAGGCTCATGGTGAGCAAAACACCTTGTGTTGCCTTCATTTTTGTGAAGGAATCGGCGAGCTAGAGAGCGTCCTTTGTTTCGTTAAAATAGCCTGAAGCTTTAACCAGTCTATTTGTAGTTTGCGGATTTTCTGCTATTCTGACTTTGAGTCGCAATGATTGCTCCTTGGTGCCTTGGAAATTTAAGAAAGGAAAGTTAGGCTTTCTCAATGTTTGATGACGTTGTTGCTGCGCTCTGTGGTGTTAATGCAGGTGGTTTCTCTGTATTTGCTGGTGTCGGTGAGCGTACTCGAGAAGGCAATGATTTATACAAGGAAATGATTGAGTCTGGTGTCATCAAGCTTGGAGACAAACAGGTAAAGGATGACATCTCCGTATATGAGCTTGCTTTCACATTTATTGGTCTTTCCTTGGATTTTTCTTCTTACAAAATGTTTGATAACTGCTCCTCTGGCAACGTCCTTTTTACGTTCTGCTTGCTGGTTTGGAAACCATGGCCGAAGGGTGCAAAGCATGTGCCCTTGCTGTACTGTCTTATAGCATCTGGCACATGAAGTTTCCGTTGTCTCATTTTTTTACGAGTTCATGCAAATGTTTTTGTGTCTTTTAATTGGCTTACGCATGCCAGTGGGATGACGAAATGCGTTTGGTTCTCATTCCTGTATGGTAATAACCTCAGTGTTTTGAAATCCATGGCATATGGTAACTCGGGTGATTGTTTAAAATGTGCAGGCCGAGAGCAAGTGCGCTCTTGTGTATGGGCAGATGAATGAGCCCCCCGGTGCCCGTGCTCGAGTTGGTTTGACTGGTTTGACTGTTGCAGAGCATTTCCGTGACTTTGAGGGTCAGGATGTGCTGTTCTTCGTGGACAACATTTTCCGTTTTACACAGGTTTGTCTTATAAATTCCACTCAATTCCTGTATGTCTTATCAATCTCTTTTTTGGTAATATTTTTTCTCAATGCAATGATGGCAGTGAACACTCGAAGCAATGTCTTCAGAATTTATTGAGATTCAAGATGCATCCACAGAATGACCAATGCATATGTTGTTTTTCTCACAAATGTTTTTCACGGATCTGTTTTGCAGGCAAACTCTGAGGTGTCTGCCCTGCTTGGCCGTATTCCCTCTGCCGTCGGATATCAGCCTACTCTTGCTACTGACTTGGGAGGTTTGCAGGAACGCATTACCACCACCAAAAAGGGCTCCATCACATCAGTACAGGCTATTTACGTGCCTGCTGACGACTTGACTGATCCTGCTCCGGCGACAACCTTCGCCCATCTTGATGCCACGACCGTGCTTTCTCGACAGGTCGATTAGTCACTAATGCCTTCATTTGACGTGTCTTGTATGAAGGTTTTTTTGCTGTGACTATGATCTAGGGGCTTGATGATTTGAGATTTTTGTTGTTCGTTTCTATCTCCGCAGTAAGAAAATTGTGTATGGGTGCTGTTTGTGACTGCTAACTGCTACGATCTTAACCGGCCCTGTGTATTGTGGGTCATCAGATTTCGGAGTTGGGAATTTATCCGGCTGTGGACCCACTTGATTCATCATCCCGCATGCTCTCACCATCTGTTATTGGACCTGAGCACTACGGTATAGCACGTGGAGTTCAGAAGGTGCTTCAGGACTACAAGAATTTGCAGGTATACACTTCGTTGAAAGGATACTTGGTTTATTGCACGTGGCCTTTTTGACGGTTGTTGCTACACTCGTTAACCACAGAAGCAGGCTGGACCATAGAAGCTTCTACACTTTTGTCGCCCTTTCAGCTTGCTATGGTTTTCCTTTCCCCTCTTCCCTACAAAAGCAGAGCAACTTGATCACCCTTTTTTTTTCTTGTTCTGTTCGTTGAGCTCTTGTTTGACTCTATTACATGTAGCGAGCCTTAACTATCATTCATGTTGTTGTCTAAAATTCCCTTCATGCTAGATATACGTCATGTTTTGTCCTGTAGGTTTGCCTGGGCATCCTTGTGTAGCGGGTTACTGGCATGTCCTCACCTTTCCTTTTGGGGTTTCTGGTGATGCGCAGGATATTATTGCCATTCTGGGAATGGACGAGTTGAGTGAAGACGACAAACTGGTGGTCGCTCGCGCTCGCAAGATTCAGCGATTTTTGAGCCAGCCCTTCCACGTGGCAGAAGTGTTCACAGGCTCACCCGGCAAGTACGTGGATGTGAAGGAGAGCATTGTCAGCTTCAAGGTGAGAGGAGCGACCTGTACACTTCCTTGATTTACTCCTAATGAATCGGTTGGATTGGTTAGTCATGACATGAATAATAACATTGCTGTATGCGAACACTCTTGGACCTGACAATGTCCCAAGTCTTCACCGTGTGCTGGTTACCCATTAGTTTGGCCTACTAGTTTCTTAGTCCTTTCTGTTTGCAGATTTTCTTTGCAATAGTAATGCTTGCAAGTCCATCTGATCGTTGTTTTACTATCCCGATTTTTCTATCCGTGATCTTTCATATAAGTGCTGTGACACATAGTTTTCATTTTTATGTTGTTTTTCGCCTAAGTGGGCTTGTGAAAGCCTTCCTCTCCTGCTTTTTAGTTTGAACAAAATTGACCAGTCCAGTCATGCAACTAGCACTACCGCACCACACGTTGCATGTAGCAGGAAAGGGTCGCGCAAGCAGTGTCTTTTCATTCACAGCTTTAAAACCGTTCTCGTCTCTCACTCTCTCCCTTCCCTCTCTTGCTGGCTCTCTCTTACCACTCTGTGCTGACGGCTCTCATAATGTGGCTGCCATGAGCAGGGCGTGTTGGATGGCAAGTACGATGACCTCCCCGAGCAGTCCTTCTACATGGTGGGAGGCATTGAGGAGGTGGTGGCAAAGGCTGAGAAGCTCACAAAGGATATGGTCGGTTAGGAGGGGGCCAGACCTCTTGTAGACGATGAGGAAGTCCAGCAGGCAGACAGGCGCAGCCGTACAGGGTGCAGGAAAGAAGGATCTGCAGACCTTAAAGAAGAAGCAATCCAGGGGTTCAATTCGGTGGAGCAGCTTAAGTCTGTATGACATTCGTAGGAAAGTCAATTTTGCTTTCTCATGGCTGTGCGCCCATATTTCGCGGTAAGTTGGATTATTAAAGATGTATCTTATGGCTGCCCCCACCCGCAGTGCAGGTAGACAGATGTCTGTCTCTGTGGGCGCAGACCCTGTCCCTAGCCGCGGCTGATGCCCGGCAGGCAGCCTCGGAGCCACGGGCGGCGCAAGTCAGTCCCCTGTCCTGCTTGGCAGCCTTGGGCGGGTCCCACCCTGAGGCGCAGCCTTGGGCGGGTCCCACCCTGAGGCGCAGTGGATTGCTCAATTGAGCAGAGGACGTTTCCCCTTTTGGCAGTCTGCTTGCTTGATTGGAGGGATTGGTGGATGCCTCACTGCTTGGTTGGGTTAGGCTTCAGCCATGTGCGAATGCGTGTGTGATTTACGTCACTTGTAACACGTGCTTTTTGGATGGACGGCCTTCATGTTGATCACATAGTTTACCCCGTGTGCGAGGATTCATGCGTTTGTCGTCACATCACATCGTCGTGACATCATCATCACCATTCAATCCCTAGAGAATGTTCACGGTTTTTTTAAAGGTTTAAATTCACCCATCCTGTGCGGGCACATACCTTCCTAATAACAAGCCACTTGAACCGAGGACTGCAGTAACTGCAGTAGATAAACAAGCATTACGAGAAAAGAAATTGAAAAGCTATACGGGCATTAGAGAGAACTTTTCAACAGACATCAATGCAAAAATCGTGCCTGCCTGTTGTTGGTTTTATTCAAATAAAGAGATTGTCCTCTTGGCTTTTACTCACAGAAGACTTGCTTCCTTCTTCCCGACCACTTCCATCATCACCTTCGTCGTCGTCCCCCTGATCATCCTCGTTTCCAGTTCTAGTTCTGATTGCAATTGCAGTTTCAATTTGAGTTCCAGTCTTAGTTCTCTCCTCAGTTTGGACTGACACAATCACGCTTGGTCCTCCATTCCGCTCGTGAAGGGCAGTCAGAGGAGGGCCCACATGGAGTTTCCTTGTCTGCATATGGAAGAGCTCAGCAATGCCGTCCGGATGGGAGGCGTCCTCAGGTCGTTTATCTGTTCGTCGCCGGATGAAGCGCGGAAATCGCATGGAGATTCCGCGGGTTGGATGAACCAATCCGGCAGCAGCTTGGTGCACGGGGGAGATGGTGAGATCTGCAGTCAGAGCAGAGGACTTGCTGGCCCTCTAGTCCAGCATATCCAGACACAGGCACTGACCTATCCGGTCTGCCGACTCACCATGCTGCCCCGTCACGGTGAAAAACTAACGTAGTGTTGCATTCATGGTGACTCTTCATTTGCACTTTCAGCATATCCCTTCGTTTGCATTAGCTATGCTGCGATATCAGGGTTGGACATAGACCAAAACAGTGCAGACCACCCTTCCCACCACAAAATGCTGAAGATCACTTAAACCCGCGAAAGGGAGGGGACGGGCGAGGAGAAGGGGAGGGGGAGGGAGGGCGGGAAGGGGAGGGGA
>CM074820.1:1154658-1192880 GCA_037447605.1 Zygnema circumcarinatum
TAATGAGTAGGAGATCGAAAGCAAAAACACATACATCCACCTGCAATTCAGCTCAAGGAACCCACATGTCAGTGATAAGCCGCTGTTTTTAGGGTTTTTAGGGTTTTTTTTTTTCTTTCCCGAAAAAGAAACCAGAAAGTAGAGAAAAAGGTCACAAAGTATAGAGAGAGAAGAAGGTGCACCGTGATGTTCTCCAGACTGACTTGAGCTGCATCTCGCCCACCTCTCTCTCTCGTGCTCAGATGCTGAAAAGCCATTAACCGGTTTCCGCTCGCTCTATCCACAGCCACCACCTTGAATTGCCCAAACAAGAAGTTAAATTAAAGCTACTTCCACAAAAAGGAAAGCAAAAAACAAAAAGATTCTGCGATTCCTCACCCTTCTGCTAACAACTCCCTCCTACCAATTCACAACAGTACAGAAGGTGGTTGCAAAGTGAACCTCCGCATCGATGATCGCTGTGGTCAGTTCAGAGTTCTGAGCTTTTCGAATTATATCGGCAACGTCCGGAAAGCGGCGAGTGCAGTCCTCACAGTTCCGTGAAAAGATGCGAACTGAGCCGTCTTGCAGCACATGGATTTGGGCCCTTTGCCCATCATACCTGGATAAGCGCATACATAGAGACCCTTTACGCTTTAAGTACATCTTGAGACTAAGAATCAACCTTGTACAAGATAGAGTGATGCGACTGCAGGGAAGCGAGGGGAGAGAGAAATACTAGCTGACCACATCCATGCATTGCAGGTGAGGGAACGCACTTGTATTCGCAGGTGAAAGCGCGACCTTGAAAGCACTTCAACACTTGGGGGATGCCGTTGGTGATTCTGAACACGAAAGAGATGATCGTAAGCTCAATGGAGAGCAACAGGGAGCAGTACATCACAAGAACTGGCGGCTGCATGCGGACTACAAGCAGAGGTGCAGCGAGAGGGGAAGGGGAGGGAAAAGGAGAGAAAGCGGGAGGAGAAGAGGGAGGGGGGAAGGGGAAAGGAGGAGAGAATGGGAGGGAGGGAGGGAGAGAGGAAGGGGGGAGTAGGTTACTTGGCCAGCATGGGCTTCACCGGTGTGCCGGGACGGACTGTGCCTACAGGGGGCAGCCCCTGCCCTTCCTCCGCCATCATGGCAGGAACAAGGAGGTCCTGAAACAGCCGTAAAGAGGGGGCCCTAAACGAGTCAGACCACTTAGTCAAACCTGGTAGTCAGTAAGGCAGGCAGTCTATAGCGGAAAGGTTTGAGGCGGAGGGGAGGGGGGAGGGGGGAGGGGGGAGGGGGGAGGGAGGGGGAGGGGGGAGGGGAGGGGAGGGGGAGGGGGAGGGGAGGGAGGGGAGGGGGAGGGGGAGGGGGAGAGGGGGAGGAGGAGGGGGAGGGGGGAGGGGAGTGGGGAGGGGAGGGAGGGGAGGGGGAGGGGTGGGAGGGGAGGGGAGGGAGGGGAGGGGGGAGGGGGGAGGGGGGAGGGGAGGGGGGAGGGGGAGGGGAGGGGAGGGGAGGGGAGGTGGAGGGAGGGGGAGGGGGGAGGGGGCGGGGGAGGGGGAGGGGGGGAGGAGGGGGAGGGGGAGGTGGAGGGGGGAGGGGAGGGGAGGGGGAGGGGGGAGGGGAGTGGGGGAGGGGAGGGGGAGGAGGGAGGGGAGGGGAGGGGGAGGGGAGGGGGAGGGGGAGGGGGGAGGGGAGGGGGAGGAGGGGGAGGGGAGGGGAGGGGGGAGGGGAGGGGAGGGGAGGGGAGGGGAGGGGAGGGGAGGGGGAGGAGGGAGGGGGAGGGGGGAGGGGGAGGGGAGGGGGAGGGGGAGGGGAGGGGGAGGGGAGGGGAGGGGAGGGGAGGGGGAGGGGGGAGGGGGGAGGGGAGGGGGAGGGGAGGGGGAGGGGAGGGGAGGGGGAGGGGGAGGGGAGGGGGAGAGGGAGGGGAGGGGAGAGGGAGAGGGAGAGGGAGTGGAGAGGGAGAGGAAGAGGGAGAGGGAGAGGAGAGGAGAGGAGAGGGGAGAGGTGGGAGAGGGAGAGGGAGAGGAGAGGGAGAGGGAGAGGAGAGGGAGAGGAGAGGGAGAGGGAGGGAGAGGGAGAGGAGAGGAGAGGGAGAGGAGAGGGAGAGGGAGAGGAGAGGAGAGGGAGAGGGAGGAGGGAGGGAGAGTGGAGAGGGAGAGGGAGAGGGAGAGGGAGAGGAGAGGGAGAGGGAGAGGGAGAGGAGAGGGAGAGGGAGAGGGAGAGGGAGAGGGAGAGGGAGAGGGAGAGGAGAGGGAGAGGAGAGGGAGAGGGAGAGGGAGAGGGAGAGGGAGTAGGGAGAGGGAGAGGGAGAGGGAGAGGGAGAGGGAGAGGGAGAGGGAGAGGGAGAGGGAGAGGGAGAGGGAGAGGGAGAGAGGAGAGGGAGAGGGAGAGGGAGAGGGAGAGGGAGAGGGAGAGGGAGAGGGAGAGGGGAGGTGAGGAAAACATAAGCAAAATTTGTGTGTTGGGGCAGCAAAGTTCAACAGCAGAGGCGAGGAGACATCGACTGCACTTACTAGATTGGGAAGGAAATTGAAAGCCTCCACTGCAGCCGTTGAAGTGGACTGCCCTCCCCACCCCCACCACATTCACAACTCACAGTCTTAAATCTAATGAAGTGCCGCTCTGACAGGCATCAGATTGAACCTGGACATGGAGCCCGTCCAGGTGCAGATGATACCTGCAGCTGTGCCTTGATGCCTGTGAGGCTGCCAGGTGGCACAATTCCCTGCCATAGTCTTTGAACCACTATGGCCTGCGCGAGTGCAGGCAGAACTGTTCGCATCATGGCCCCAATGCGCATGTTTTGCACCTGCACATGAGGCAGATTAACAAAACAAAATAAAATAAGGCAACTTTAAACAAATGGCGAGGAAGGGAAAAGGAGACAAGGCATGCCTTTGAGGTGCCTTAAAGACACGTTGTGTGCCCATATGGAAGTAGCCATTGGGAGTTCATCAGGGGTTGAAGTTTCCTCACAAGAGTGCGCACTATGTAGAGAGTCTCCCTCTCCCGGCATGCGCGGAGCAGGCCCAACACGTGGCCCTTCTTGCGTGCGGCACTTCCAGGGCCCGTCTCCTTGCTGCCTCCAACACACAGATTTTGCTTATACTCCCACTTCCCACTATCTCCCACTATCTCCCCCTCTCCCCTTCTTCCTCTCTCCCTCCCCCACCAGTCTTCCCACTCCCCTCTCCCTCTCTCCCTCTCCTCCCCCTTCGGCCCCTCTCCCCCTCTTCCCCTCGCCCTCGCTCCGCCTGCCCCTCTCCCCCTCTTTCCCCTCTCCCTTGCTCCCTCTCCATCGCTCTCCCTCTCTCGCTCTTCACCCCTCCTCCTCCCCCTCGTCCCCTCTCCCCACGCCCCTCCCCCCTCCTCCCTCCCCGTCCCTCCCCTCTTCCCTCTCCCTCTCCACCCCCCCTCCCTCTTCCCATTTCCCCTCCCTGCTCGTCTCCGTCCTCTCTCTTCCTCCTCTCTTTCCTCCTCGCCGTCCTCTTCCTCCCCTCCTCCTCCTCTATCTTTGCATCCTCTCTGTACTTCTCTTCCACGCAGTCCGCTTGCTCTGAAGCCTCACTTTCATCCCAACATCGCTTCTCTTCCCTCCCCGCTCCGCTCTTTTCTCCTCTCCTCTGCCTCGTGCTCTTCCACACTCTCCCGTCCCTCTCCCTCTCCCTCGTCCTCTCCACCATCTCCCTTCTCTCCCAGCTCCCATACCCCTCTCTGCCATCCTAAAAAACTGCCCTCCCCGCCCCTCCTCTGAGACCCAAATGCAGGAGCACCTGATTTTTTGCAGAGTGGTGTACACGTGGCGGATGGAGAGTCGCTGAGGGGTCAACAGCAGCTTCTGCGTCTGCCGGCACGCTTGTGCCACGTCACCTGCGGCCCTCAGAGCCCACGTGGTCCAATGCCCACAAGCATTAGCCCATGTCCTCATCCTCTTTTAAACGAACCCCCCAACAACAACAACATGACACCAAGAATACGAGAACGTGCATGCATGCATGCATGCATGTTCTCATGCCCCTACCGAGGTCTCCCATGACATTGTACATTTCCCGCAGCCGAGCCCTTTGGGTCCCTGTTGCTTCGGCTATGGCTGCCGCCACAGTGCTGCCACCAATGCTGAGCTCCTATAGCCCCGAAAACCATTTGCGTGAAGGTTGTTAAAGTATTAGTTTGATTAGTAGATTGTTGAAATCTTGTTATTTCGCCTACAAGATATGCAGCGGGATTTGTATGTTTGTGACTCTTGAGAAGCACCAAGAGACTGGATGAGAGTACATGAAATGAGGGAATCTAACCAGACAACAGTGGAAGTCTACACTCCTGCTAGCCAAGGCTCTGCTGACTACTACAAATCCGGGCAATGCATCATTTGCCCATGCAAAGCGGTATACGTGTGACATACAACGTTTTCGAATTCCGGTGCGATCCGATTTGTCATGAGGTAGACAGCTGGCAGCACATCAGAGGGCGAGAGGGCCAAAAGGCTGTGCAAGAAACAAAGCCGAGAAAAAAGAGCAACATCATTCGGTCCTGCCCTATGGCTTTTTTCTCATATAGAGCATCTGTTGAAGGAGCATCCAAATGCTCGAGTAAGCAAAGTATCGACTGAGACAATGAAGGGCTCTGCAATTTTCTGACATCAATAAACAGGAAGTTGGACAACCTGCGGAACGTGTTGCAGAGCATATCTGTAATCTTGAGCCGACCACTCTCCCTCTCAATGCAGTCGAATGCTCGAGCAAGATGGCGGTAGGGTGCAGCCTCTCCCTCCTTCCAGCATGCTGCATCAATGAAGTCACGTATCCTCATATAACAGTGATGGCATACACGACACGCACATGAATGTCTGATAGGTGATGTTTAAGTAGACAAGATTATTATGCAGTGAGTGTCCGAGCAGCAGCATGACTCACCATGCTTCACTGGATCATATTGACCCACATGCGTCGAAACTGCTCCCTCCATTGGCTGCTCCTCTCCCATCTCTTCCTGCTCGGTAGCCCTCTGCCTTAGACTCTTCATCTCTCCGAGACCTACTTCAGGAACTGAATTTCTGTCAGCATTAGTCCAGAGAGAACGGCTCTCTCTCGCCTCTCTCTCTGCTCCCTTCTGCACCATTTGAGATTGTGTTGAAACAGACTCTGGGAGAGTCAGCATCTCATTGATTTGTGCTCCTTCCTTAACAACCTTCTCTTCCACTCTTTCCTTAAACTCAGTTCTTTTGAAAGCTTTAGCTTCCCTATCCTCATCCCCTCCCCCTTTGTCAGCCCCTTCTTTATCATGTACATTTTCCGTTTCAAAATCTGCCTCCTCGTTTTTGAGTATGGCAGGTTTCCATTCCCTCTCTGACTCCAAATCTTGTTCCCGATGAGGTAACTCTGTCTGAGGCACCTCTACCGTCCCTCTCTCTGCCCTCAAACTTTTACTTCCTCCCACTTGAGCCCCATCCTTAGCTGCATAATAGAAATCTAGAGCCACATCCACCTGCCCATTAGCAGTCTGCAGCAGCTTCAAAGCTTGCTCTTCATCCACACATCCGTCCAATACCATCATCAACTGCTCCATTTCTCCTTTCAACACCCTATCACTTCCACTAGTTTTTTCCGCTATCTCTAATCTTCTCTCTCGTCCCTCCATAGCCTGCCCAGCCTCAAATTCCTTCCGATTACTTTCTGTTTGACTAACAACTACTTCAGTCTCAGACATCTCCACTTGAAGCCTCACTTCAACTCCAACTTTCTTCAACTCCTCAGCTTTAGTGGGACTAGGTGGTGATATATGGGCCTTGAGGGTAGCTTTTCCCCTATCACCATAATAGGACATAATTGAAGGTTGATGACCTTTACTCCCCTTCCCACTTGCCGGCGATGATTTGCTCCTACTTCTCCTCCTCTCACTACTGCCCTTTTTCTTCGAAGGTGGCGGAGTGATTTGACTCTTGGAAATTATCTGTAATGCAAGCACTCTTTCTCGTCCCATCATATCGTCTCCCCCAATTCCCGTGGCATCTACAATCTCACCTTTAGACTTGACATCCAAACGCAGGTCTCCAATTTCATGTCCTTTTCTTGTAGCCTCCTCAAGAAGAGGGTCCGCAGGCACCAGATTGGAAGTGGAATTCAAGCCGTCATTAGCAAACTTTGATAGTGAACAATCTCGCATTCCCCTTTGTACATCCTTATTCTCTTCCTTCCTCTCTTCCTTACTCTCTTCCTTCACTCCCTTTGACCTTTTTGAGCTCTCTACATCATAAAACCAGGTGACAGCTGCAGCGATATCTCCTCCCCCCATTGTGAGCAGCTTCTGCGACTCTATTCGAGTAACTCCCATTGGAAGTAAGACCTTCAGCTGTTCCAGCTTTTCCTCTACTTTAACGGTACTTTCTGGCCTAGTCGTCCCTTTCTCCTGCCATACATGCTCTGTTTCCTCTCTCTCCTTCATCCCTAAAGACATACTCTCAAGCTCTTCGTCCTCATTGGCTATTGGTTGAGATTCACTCAATTTCCCATCCCCCCTGCCATCAACTTCTCCCTGTTCACCTCCATTCCTCACAAATCTCAAGTACTCCTCCTCCTCCCTCGTCAGCAGAGCCTTCAAATCAAATGATGTTAAGCCTATTGTCTTTGTTTCCCCCAAACCGTCTTCTCCCTGCCCCTCACCGATCCTTACAGCTCCAGTTTCTCCTCCTCCTGTGGGAACACTTCTCCGTCCAGCAAACATACCAGCCTTACTAAAGAGCTGCGTCTGAACACCGGAAGTTTGCTCATTCCTTCGTCGCTTTCTTGCTCCTGGACCGAATGCAGCTCTTGGAGTCTGCGAAAGCATTTGGTCCTTTTGTAAAGGCTCATCCGTGCTTGCTGGAGGGACACTTCTATGCAGACCATGCAATTGCCCATTTCGTTCGTGTTGTTGCAAACTTAAATCATTCGTCTCTTTTCCTGCAGGACTGCTGAGGCCCTCCCTCTCACCCACACACTCTTTAAAGACAGTCAATGTACCATGGCTGCACTTGATATCACCTTTGTTTACTTCCCTTTCTGTTTCGTCCTCCTTCCCTACGCCATTCTCAACCACTTCGCAGTCCACATTTTCCTCAAGATGAAGCCGTTTTGGTGGATGCTCAGGCTCGCTTTTGCCGCCTCCAACCCTCTGGAAGGCCTGCAGGAAATTTACCTTTTGTGCAGTCTCGTCCACGAGATTGCAGAAATGCTGCCTTATCGCAGTCACTGCCTTTTCAGCATCTCCTCCTTCCACTCCTACTGTAGGAATGATCTCCTTCGGTCGTAGAAATGCCACAAACTCCCGAAGCTCCTTGTAATTCGAATGCTCACTGTAAGGCACGAGGTGTATTTCAAGGGGACCCTGTTCAGAAAAAACAGCAGTGAATGGATGGGGCTAATCGATCTCAAAGCTCGAAAAAAACCAATTCTGATCAACCGTCGAAAACGTTTTCACAATCCACTGTGTATCTCGTAAGCGGTGATTGGCAGGTGACTCTCCGTAACCATATTAAATCAACGGATAAGACTAGCTGTCTTGTGAATAATTCTGCTGAAATTTCTTAGGCTAATCCTGTAGGGGTTATCCGACAGACTTTCTGGTTATGCACAACATTAGCGTGCACAAGGCTAAAAGTTTCTCAATTCTTATTGCAGAGACTTCACAGTAGTCAAGACACGCATGGCTGAAGGTGCTCTCACTCTCTGCAAGTGTGGCAGTATGTGGTCTCATCGGAGGATAGGAAGGCGAGTACCTTTTTGCGGATAGAAAATGTTTTTTTCTTGAGCTCATACGTCCAACCAGTGGGGACGAATCCAACTGCTCGAACTCCTCCCCACTTGCGTAACGCCCTCTCCATATTTAGAAAATTGGGCCTAAAGTATGGCCATGTTTCACCGAGAAAATTCCAACCTACAACATGGACTGGTGTTGCCTCAGGATTGGTAGTAAATATGCTCATATCTTCTAGGCCCAAACATTCAAGCAACTTAATTTTCCGCTCCTCCACATATAGTTGGCATCCACATTTATGAGCAACTGCTGTCAAAATCTTTTCTTTCCCTATCACATACGTCGATATCAAGAATAAGACGGGCCATGCTGACATCCTTCCGACTAAGCCAGTCTCGCCGATGACTCCATTCTCCCGTCTTCCTTCTCCTCCTTCTGCATAAGCCACTTCGCTTCCCTCTGAAGTAATTCCATCACTCTCCCGTTCCTTTCTTCTTTGCGCTGCCACGTCCACGTCATCCACACCATGCTGCTTGCTTTCTCCCATTTCCATGACCTCCAGTCCATCTCCAACTTCTTCCCTCCTATGCTTTTGTTCCATCGCACCCCCAGCATTCCCTCCTTCTAATCGTTCAATATCCTTGTTGTCAACTTCATCCTCCCCTCCAACGCATTCTCCAGCACCTCCGCACTCATTACCCTCACCGTCACCCTCACCTTTTTCCTCCTCCGCAGCTTCACCTTCTTCATCAACTTCCTTCAAACCCATGTCCCTCTCATTCCACCCCTGCATGATACGCTTAATGGCATCTGCAACGTAATCAACAGACACCTGCTGAGGAGGGAAAACGAATCTTGGATTGCAATAAGTTGTATCCAAGAAAACTGCATCTGCTCCAACAAAATCCCGAAGAAAAGGATCGTCCATCATTTCTGCAGAGTATCGCATATCTCCGCAGTGCACATACTTCTTATACTCCCACTTTCTCCCCGATGGAACCCGAAAAAGCAGCTGCACAGCTCCAGGGCAGTGGTTTGCTTCAACAAGCACCACGTGGCAGCCATCCACTTCAACCGGCTCTCCCAGAGGGACCGCTCGGATGAGTGCACGTGGCACCTCAAGTGACACTTGGAGCAGCTTGGCCGTGACAGGAGAGCAAAAAATGAGGCCCTTGCGCCACGTGGCGGCAACTCCTTGGTAGTGGTCGCTGTGAAAGTGCGTCAGCCAATAGCAGTGCGACCATGGCCCTGCAGCGCGGAACCCGTCGACTACAAACCGCGTGCCAGGGATTCTCTTGTGAGCAGGGAAGCTTGCAGGGAAGTTGGCCAGAGGAGGAGGAGGCGGCGCTTTGAGCTCTTCCTTACCATTGTCGCCATGGCTGGAACTGGAAGAAGCTCCTTCAGCAGCAGCAGATGCAGCAGGAGGGGCGCCCTCCAGAGAGAGCAGGGCCTGGCGGTACTCCTCTTCAGAGCGAATGACACGTGTCCCAGCCACCGGGGGTCCCCGCTTCTTTGGCGGCGACGACATGGCGACAGCTGGCAGCCGGAGGACGCGTCCCCCGTCCGACGTGGAGGGCTCATGCCACGTGTCGGCTCCAGGCGAGTCCCCTCGCAAGGGCCTGTTCCAACGCGGTCGAGTCCAGGGACAAATCGCCACGTGTCAGCGCGCAATTCGTCGAGAAACATTGCCGCGTGTCAGGGTGGGATTCCATGAGCGCGTTTGGGCGTCGTGCTCGACGGCCCCTGGGTCCCATGAGGCCGCGTTTCGCCAACGTGGCAAAAACGTGGTGCCGACGTGGCTCCGACGTGACGTGGCGATGGTCAAGGTCTGACTCCCCCTATTGAACCTTTTTTGTCTATTTTAAAATCTGCCCGTTGAAGAAAGGGGTTTGTTGATCCGATAAAGGCGTTGTGGGGCTTTCTGCGGCTCGGACTGCTTCGGTCTCAGATTCCCAACGTTGTTGGCACCTTTGAGAATGAGAACTTCTCCGGTAAAATACCGATCATGCTTCGGCGTACGATTTCGTACCTTTCTCTTCCGTAAGATTTCGTGACGTCTGACATCCCCTTGGTGCCGAAACATGCGCTGTACGGATTACCGTACTTACGGTACAGTAGAAGCCCCTTGGCCATTTTTGCAAGTTGATAGTTGCACTGAACCGGGAAGTGGGAGTGGGGGTGGGAGTGGGAGTGGGAGTGGGGGTGGGAGTGGGAGTGGGGGTGGGAGTGGGAGGGAGACGGAGAGGCGCCATGGCTGCCGCTGCTTCCCTCGTTGCAGGGCCGGGCAGCCTGGCAGCTGACCGGGGAGGAGGGTCGTCTTTATTGGAAAGTAGAGCTCATTCAGTTGAAATATCAGCTCGCTTGAGAAAGAATTCATCGGATCGCACTTTCTACTATGAGAGCAGCCCCAGATCTAGCGATTCTCAATGGTTTGTAGGGAGTCGCCAGAGCTTAGGGTTCCGATTTGCTTACGATTTTCAAGTATTCTTCAATTGCACCTCTGATCTCGTGAAGCAAGGATCTGGAAGATTTAATACCAGCAGTTGCTTGAGCACCAATGGAGCTGTTAATGGAAGCAGGTATTCTGTTGTTCGACCGTCTGAGGAGGAGCAAGCAACTAGGTTGACTGGAAACATAATGAGAGGAGGAGGATCTCAAAGCTGGAGAGTCGTTTCTCCAGACACAGAATCAGCTTGGCATCCAGTATCGCCGATATGGGAGGTTAGTGAGTCTTTACCATATGCTGATTCCAAGCAACGTTTTCCACTTTTTTCCCCATGTTTTTATTCTCCTTAAGCTCGGGTATAATAATTGTCCTTTTAAGGCTAAATTTCCTGCACAACTGTACGTACGCATCGGTTCTATTTAGCCTTAGCAGGGCTTCCCGTTGGTCTCAGCCCGCACTGAAGCACCATGTCTCGATATTATCTTGTTATGATTCGTTTTATCAGCGCAGGTTTGAAATTGGCCGAAGGAAAAATATAAAATGTGCTTAGCATGATGGTGAAATTGGGCTTTTGTTCTTCGTATGCCAACTTATCTCGCAAAATCCTTTCATTTAATTTAATAAGTGTCGGCTTATATTCTGTTCTATCCTTACTCATTCCTTTACAGGGAGTCGGAAGAGGCTGCAGGTAGATGCGGAAAAAGTATTGACGAGCAGCGAGGCCGCGGATATTCTTACACCCTCTTGGCGGATGTTTCTCCTTAGTGACGGCTCTGTTACTCGCCACCTGAACCTGCTTACAGGACGCCAGATTACAGTTGACTGCGTGGAAATGCGCCATATTGGCGAAAGCTTAGACGGCTTACCCGCCGAAGTTGCTTTGATTCCTGGACCTCGGCTTCAACGACAGGTATTCTTTTTCTAATCTTGCTTGAGACACCTGCACTATCAAAAGCTTTATAGTGGGGAATTCTTGTCCTCTGGATTGAGCTGCTTGACTACAACGTAGGGTATGATAGTGTGGTCCATGCGCCCTTTCGCTTGATTTGGCCCTCTAAAACTTACTGTAGCTAACTTCAGACTTCAGAACTTCAGAACTTCAGATTTTGCGGCCATGTGGTCCACCTCAAACTAGACAGAGTTTTGCTGATAAAAAGCCTGCAAGGCTTTTTAGGAGTTTCTTGCTAATTCTGTTTCCTTAGTCTCGGCTAAAGTGGTGGCTTCTAATTTGCCAACTACTGAACCGCGGGCTTTAGATTTGCTATTTTTTGTTTAAATTCTTAACAAGCGTGTGCTTTCTGGATTATTCTCAACAGCTTCTGTCCCCAGTTCGCCCCAGGTTTGCTAGCTTCAAATTTTTTTATTCTATTTTAGGAAAAGTGTTTATGCTTCTTACTGAGTAGTTGATTTGGATGGGTGAAAATGCTGAAGACTTGCCGAGTATTCCCTTTAATCGTGTTGCAGGTGTACCTGCGCACTGTGGAAGGTGAAGTTTTGGTTTATGCTGCTTCGTGGTGGGCTGCTGGAGAAGTCAGAGGGCATTTGAAGGAGGAGCAAGAGTCTATGTGGATGAACTTTACTCGCCAACGAACTGAGCTCTACCGCGCCGTGAAATGGCTCTATTTGGGCCATTCTTTCGCATTGGAAAAGTGAGCTCAAACTTCCTCCAATTATTTGTGCTGCCTTAAGTTGACACTGTGCACTGAGACTGACATCCCTTTCTCTCACTCTCTCTCTTTTTCTGCCTTTGTCTCTCTCACACACAACAAAATGTGCTATTGCCTCATTCAAATGAACGTAATATGCTTTCCTAGACGACCTCATGTTCGTTCTTTTGCTATGGACTTCTAAGGATGCATAAAAATCCGTTCATCTCTTGTTGATCTCCATGTCTGCATTGCGCTTGTGCTCCACCTTTTTTTCCTTTCTCCCTGTGGGACCAAGGCAGCATCTGCTGCTCTTGGATTCATTTGCTCCTCCCTTTCCCTCTGCTGTTCTAAATGGCCACCCTTGGTCCTCATATATATCTCAATTTTCAGCCATTCCTTACATCCGTGAGTGCGAATCTACTCGTGCAGATCATTTGGTGTGAAGGGTCCGTTTTGGGCCCGCTATTACTTGTTCTACCACAAAGGGCGGCCTCTGACCCTCATATATGAAGTGTTTTCGAGCAAGTTGGAAAAATTCTTGGGCCCCGCTAAGCAGGTGGCAGACAGAAATGTAGAGGGACTGTGACTAATGGCTGACATCCGCGGAGGGGCGAACAGGTAGGAGTAGGAGACAACGTGGAGCAAAAGGGAAGGAGCTAAGCAGGGCATTGGGCTCACCGAAGTCAGCAATTGGGTTGTACATTTTTCTAGAAAGGAATAAAAAGAATAAACAAGTTGTGACATAGAATAAGGGAGAATTCAAATGCTATTGCGGTTTCTTACGTATTTAAGCATACTCACATTCATGTAAATTCTTGAAGCTATTAATTCTGTCGGTGTACGGATCTCTGTACGGCCTACTGTGTGGGATTTGGCGAATCGAAGTGTGGGATATTTTGTATTCTACCTATTATTGTGCGCTTATGGTGGGGCCGGGAGGCGCGGCATGCCACCCATTGGCTGAGTCGAAGGAGCAGTCAATCCGGGGTCGCAATAAGGCCGCAATGTGGCGGTTAGAGGCACTATGCAAGCTCCTTACGGCGCATAGGCTCAAATAAGAATTAGGGTTAAGGTAGAACTTACCCCTTTTGTTTGCTCTTGTGCAGTCAGCTCTTGTGAAGGCTAAGTGGAGGTGGTGAGGAGTTGGGATAGGTTGAGATTGTTATTTAGCATTCGAAGGGTTTAGGTGATAGAGTAAGGTTGCGTGTTTAACTTATCACTTGTAACCACCTCTAGATTTCCATTAATGAAATTTTAGGTTGCAATCTTTCTCCAAAATATTTGCAGTGGGTGCTTGTTTCTTTGCATGTCAACTATGAATAGAGGGAATGAGAAAACATCAGCAGGGAAAACTAACACTAATAAATTCAATTGCTAGGGATGGATGAAAGGGATGATTGGCGTGACTGGACAAGTTGCGGTTGGTGAGGGGGTCGGACCGAATGCTTGAACGAGCTTTAGCTTTCCTGTGCACTTTCCTTCAAACTGTGCGCTGAAATGGCGCATATGGAAATTGAACGGTGAGTCGACAATTCAAAGGAGAAAGGGATGTGGCATTGATCTCACGATGGCGACGATGCCATCACATGTACATGTACAAAAGCAGCAGCATGGGGAACCACGAGAAACTGGGCGCAAAGGACCTAAGGACAGAAAAAAAAAGCCTCTGAGCGAAAAGCTACGCCTAGTCAACAATTCAAAGCATTTCTGTGCTGCATCAACTGAAGCCAGGAATATCGATGTGAAGGGACTGTGGTGCCACTACAAGAGGGGAGAGAGAGAGAGAAAGAGAGAGCGTGATGCATGCTTGGCCTGCAATGCCACGTGTCGCTACGAAAAAAGAGGGAGATGGAGCAGCACACAGGGTAGCAACACGTGGCATTGCCAGGCCAAGCATGCACTCCCTGTCGGGCCTCTGCCAAGTCGGGTCGGGTCGGGTCGGGTCAACGGACTCACCGCGGGATGCCGTTTGACCGAATACTGTACAGTACTGTACCCTTCCGCCCGTAAGCAGATATCGTACGGAGACGCGTAAGTTAGCTCCTATCATACCGTACGGAAGTACAGCTTTCGTACAATGCAGTAAGAAGGGTGACCAACTTTGTAATTTATTTTTCCAATTTTTTTTTTTAAGCGCACGTCGCGCGCGCCTCCTTGGCGCCATTTTTTGGGTCAAACGACGGCGGTCAACGAGCCGAGGAGCCGCGTTTTGCGGAGGTGACCGTTGTGGGCCTTGCAGGGAGGGAGGGAGGGAGCGGTCCTGCAGCGCCGTCCTCTCCGCCAGTCCCTGCTGGAGCCAGCAGGAGCCAGCTCTCCATGGCAGCCCGACTCCTTGGCATGTGCTGCAAAGCTCTTTTTTAAGTAGGAAGTTGGATCGCACGTGTGTTTGTTCAGGGGCTGGCGTTGGTAGGGCGGGTAGGGAGGGGCAGGGGAGTGATCTTGCTGCTTGCTGGAAAGCTTGCAGGAAGTGATCAGATAAGAGATCTTTGCTGAAGCTAGTAAGTTCTCAGAACCTTGAGTGCGTATTTTGTCTATTGATGAAGGATAACGACAGAAGAATTGCACAGTGCAATTGTTCATACAGCAGAAATCGATTCGAGACTTTTCTGTTTAATTGCGAAAAAGATTGCTTATGCGGTTGACGTACAGTCACTTACGAAGCAGCAAGCAGTAGAAGGAGCTGTGTCCATTTTCATTTGACACGCTATCGGGTGGATGTATGCAAAATTTTCATTACGTTTCTTGCTAGTGGCTGCTCACTGACTGGGATTATTGTACTCTTTTTGCTCTGGTTATGCTAAATTGCTTACTTGCATGCAAATTTTGGCGCAATGCAGAAATTTTGACGAGGCGTGCATTTTCCTGAAGAAAATCTGAAAAAAATTGTGCTGCTGAAGAACATATTAAGACGAGCATATAGAAAGGAAAATGGTCTTCTCTAAACCTACGCTCAAGGTCGGAACACCTGCCGAGAATGCTAATGGCTCGCTAGGAAAGTACAGATTCAGGTCCAGAGACTTCAAGGATGGCTTCATGAACACTGACGTGGAGAGCAAGAGGATGGAGATGGGCAGCTCCAGGAGGAGTCCTGCAAGGCTCGGGTCTCCTCTTAGCCCCTCAGACTGCTCATCACCCTCTGATGCATATGAGCAGCAAGAGCAGAGCTACTCCCCTAATAAACCACCTTGGTCAGATAGAACTTCTCCAAGCTCTCCACTCAGCTCTGGAGGAGGCAGTCCACATAGTCAGGAGGGGAGTGGGAGTAGGGGCTTTGCTGTGGGAGACACTCCACGACAGAACTCGGCGGGTCGACAGAAGCAGTTTGTCGCAGCCGCTGAGGTTGAAGAAAATCTGAACAGGGAGTTCCCTGCGGAACTCTCGTTTGGAGAAGAGGATGATTACTCGCGTAAACATCAAGCTTTGATCGACGCGCAGAAACGGAGAAGGCAATCTTTAGGTAAGCTAGACGACAATAAGGAGGACGATGAGGATGAGGACCAGGAAAAGTCGCAAAGATTCCACTGGAAATGGCGAGGTGGGGGTCGTTTCAACAATCGCAGCCCGAGAGCTGCAAGCAACCGCAAGAAAGATAGCCCTGAAAATCCATTATTCAGACCTCAAGGCGCGTGGGAGTCGTCCCCGGAAAGTCCAGTGCTGGTATGATCTTATCCTCTACCTTGATAGCAACACTCACTTAACGTTATGTAGGGTGGCTCATCGAACGCACCGGTCATATCCATACCAGGTTCTACGTTCTTGCCGCTTTCAATAACATAGGAACAGTTAGCATGTATTTCAGAGTTCATGGTAAGTCAGCTTCTCTGTGCAAGTGGAGCTAAATCGCGTAATTCTTCAGGCACCACATGTTTGAGCTGTTGGGTAGATGCCAACTGTGCCCTTCAGCAGGTGAAACTCAGGCACTTATTCTTATTCCTTGGCTTTTGCAGGATCTATCAACTTCCAGCACACCTGAACCACTAATGGATTCGAATAGGAGGAGATCATCGACTCCACCCCTCTCTCCTAGTGCTCCGCCATTGTTTGATTCTTTTAGAGAGGGGGCCAACCCAGACGATGCAGCTGGAATGTCCCCTCTTCCAAGCACGCGACATTTTAAAGCCTCCACATGGGGAGCAACCCGCGGCACTGCACTTAAGGAGGGTGGACGATGGCCACTGGCCAGCCCCATGCAGCAGTCTCCCGAAAATAGTCCACAAAGGTACTTCTGTGACATGCACTTCTTATGGACTCGCCCTATCAAAGTTAACATGTAAACAAGGGTGCAGACGGTGGGTATAAAGCTATGCCATTCTTAGATATTCATAAGTTTAGCATGAGTATTGTTTAATAAGAAGGTTCTGAGGAAGAACCATTCTGTCGAGCAGACAGAAGACCTTTATGTCATTGTACAAGGTCGCTCGAAAGGTTTCAATTTGGGCGTACTTTTTGGTGAAGTGGTAGGCTGACAGCTTCTCTCTCTCTCTCTCTCTCTCTCTCTCTCTCTCTCTCTCTCTCTCTCTCTCTCTCTCTCTCTCTCGCTAGCGGCAGGTCCGGAGTTGGAGAAGCCTTTCAGCAGCCCCAAGCTTCAACTTGGCAAGATGTTGCCCCTCCGTCCTCTGCTGGACGCTCGCCTTTCATATACAGCACGTAAGTGCAGTGTGCCTGCTTGAAGGCCAAGGACAAAGTACTATATTCAAGGGAAATGTCGCATTGCTTGAGTGAATTGAGTGTGATGCCTTGCAAAGCAATTTTGTTCAGTCGCGTGCACTGCTCTGTGTTGAGACCTGAAAGTGGACAAAAGTGATGAAGCTGCTCATGTGGCTCCGATTTTGATTTTGATTTTGATTTTGATTTTGATTTTGATTTTGACTTTGATTTTGATTTTGATTTTGGCAGCGGTTCAGAGGCGTGGCCCGCGCTTGTAACGTACGATGCATGCGTGAGAGTCTGCCTTGATGCTGCCGAACAGGGGGTGGTGGAAGCACTTCAGTTTTTAAAAAGTGGAGCATTGGAACTCCGTGTTGGATTTGGGTGAGTGCGCCACTTGTTATGAACAACATGAATGCTGGAGATTTAGACATGCTCGACTTCCTTTCCTTGGATTGAGAAGATGCACTGTTGGGGAGTTACTGACTGAAGTGGTTCATCGTGAATGCATGCTCGGGCAGGCTGCAACAGGTGCTATTGCAGCCGGTTCGAAATAGTCCAAGCGGAGCAAAAGAAGCATGGGAAAAACCTTCTGTAAAGTCGCGCTCCCGAAAACGCAATGGAGGGGTATTAGAACTGCAAGGTACGTTCACATCAACAAAACATGGACACGAGTAAGCACGCCATGGATACAGCTTAATACATCTTGAGTTCTACAATGTTGAATGTATCATTCATGTGTCTACCATGTCAGTTCTGCTCTCAACAATTAGACGGGTGGCTTGGATGGAGCAGTGAAGAGAGTAAAGCTGAACAAGAGTCAAGGAGGATCGCCAAATGTGAAAGCGGGAGGCAAAGGCTCAGTCGCGTGGCTAACCACCCGCATGGCATCTTTGCGATCAGGGCCTATGGATTTATCTCAAGGTGAGCAGTCACCCTACTTTATCCTCGAGAACTTGATAGAAACATACGTGAACCAGGAGCAAAAGCCACTTACAATGCTCAGGAGAGTAATGCCATGTCAGCTGAGAGAAGCACGAACTCTGGAGGAAGCTCAAAGTTGTAACGAGTTTCATGTGCGTTACAACTCTGCCTATAAGTAGGGAATCTCCCACAGCTTTATTATCTAATGGTGTGATGTGGATGGCAGAAGGATTGGTCTGCATGGTACGCTTGAAGAGTATGGCCGCGGAGGCTGCACAAAGGGCAGTGCTTGGAAGCGCTCAAGCGCTTGTACTGTAAGTGAATTCGCTCCCCTACAGCAAACTACTCCAACTACTCCCCTACTGCAAACTTTCAAATGGCGATCCTGAGTTCATGGACAATTCAATTCCATTCTGTGCGGTCATCTTTAACTTCCCCTCGGAAATTTGGCATACAGACATCCGGAAAATGGCAATGACGAGCTGGTGGTGGAGGTGTGGGATAGCCGCGGCTTCCGGGGGGGGACAGCTGTCCCAATAGCAAATGTGGATAATGACTTGGTAGGAGATTCATGTCATAGCATGCCTCCATTGACACCGATGAAGCACCTTCTCGTTTCACCTCCTCCACCTCCACCTCCCTCTCCACTTTTCCCGCAGCTTCTTGCGGTGAATATGCACGGTGCCTGTCTGAATTATGGCTTATGTGAGGGCGCAGGGGATGGAGAACATGAAGTGGTTGCCTTTATCGTGCGAAGGAGAGAGTGAGCCTGTAGGGAAGGTACAACTGGCCTTGTGCTACTTCCCCACTGGAAGTGGTCCTAGAAAGGTGAGCCCATTTGTCGCAAAACAAAAAGGTTTGTTATAAACTCAAAATAAACGTAAAAATCATCGAAAGTCTTATGAAACTGGTTGACTTTTGCAGGGAGAGGTGGTCGGTGAAACTTTGGCATTTGACACACTCCTTGAGGTGGCTCTCCGAGAAAACAATTTTCAGAGCCGGCAGCTCCATCTGCAGGGCCCTTGGCATTGGCTGCTCACTATGTTTGCGGACACATATGGGGTATCTCAATCATATCAGAGCTTAAGGTGGGTGCTTCACACTCCGCTGTATGTGGCTGAATGTGAATCACAGGTAGTGTGTGAAGAAAGAACAGTGGAGTTTCAAGTGAATGTGTTGACAGAAAAAAGTGCTTCCGGAGTTCACATATGGGAGGCTGCTGATGCAGATACCTTGTACATATAATGGAGGTGGCAACACCGACGGAAGATTGTCTGCTGCTTGTGAATGAGCTGTTGGAGCCTGCCCTCAAGCTGAGAGACACTCTCACTAGGCAAGAGGTGGGAGAGGCTGTGCCGATCTTTCTCATGCCTGTCCCTCAACAAGACAACTGCATGCTTTATACACCCTCACCCAGCATCATCAATAATCACACTAGTTCAAAAGAAACTCGTTTCTAGCAGAATCATGTAACCATTTCGGACTTCAAACTTGAACCACGAAACCCACGAAACATGAGTGGTTTGTATCCGTCTGCCAAAGTTGACTCAATCGGGTTTCCTCCCATCTGCAGAAGCGGCTGCTTCAAGATGTGGAGCAGAAGGCAGCCCACCTTTTGGCAGACACTTTTGAGCAGTACAAACACTTGGACGAGTCGGCCCCCTCCGGTGTGGCAGATGCCCCTTTGGTTGCTCCCCAAACGGTCGCAGCTCCCGCCCTAATTCCGGCAGTGCATCTCTTCTCTCTATTGCACGACGTGCTTTCGCCAGAGTCTCAGACTCTCCTCAGGGGATACTTCCAGGTTGGCATATTCTCCACTCTCGCCTGGCAATCATATCACTTGTTTTTATCGTTATTCTGCGACGGTGAGGCCGAGAAGGAGGTTAAGGAACGGTTGTGATTGTGAAGTCGTGGTGTTTTGATAAATGAAGGCTTGGAAAAAGTTATGAGGAAGAAGTGAAAGTGTTTTTTTGTTGGCTGAATTGCATTCGGTTTGGTTGCTCCGTTACAGGTCGCAGCTAGGAAACGGTGTAGGTGGTATTTGGCAGACACGGATGATGTGGTGGGTTCGCCAGAAGAAGCAGCCATGGATGCCGCTGCGAGAGACTCTGCTTACGCTCGCATGCGGGCAACCTGTCTTGCAGTATCTGCTGAAGTACGGACAGACCTGAGACTCCACGAGCAGCACATCTTTCCAAGGTATGGGACTCCTGCACATGCGTAAAACAGCACCAAAAACTTGACTTTCAGCCGAAATTTAGCTTAGGATACCGGCAGCTACTGGGTGATCTAACTCAAGAACTCAAAAAACTTTCAAATGCAATGATTCTTTGATTAACTTGCCCTTTTCTTTGCTCTTTTGTTTGTTTAACTCTGCAGCTTTCTCCATCTGCCTACGATCACGGCTGAGGTCTACACAGAAGAGCTGAACACCCGTTTGAGAGCATTTCTCCGTGCATTGCCGCCCAGTAGCCCCACTCCGCCTGTAGCAGACCTTCTGCATGCTGCAGCCGATCTTGAGCTTGATCTTGCTCAATGGGGTATAAGGTACAATCTCTACACTTCCCTTCTTCCACCTCGGAGCCTTTCTTTAACACGAGAGTTTTACTTCCCAGCTTTTTCCTAACCATAGCAGAGGAGCACTTTACAGGCCCACTCCTGGAGTTGATACGAGAGAGCTTTTCTGCCCTTATCTTGAGGCTTGGATTCGAGATGTACGGATGCAGCTTCTTGAGCTTTGCAGATCCACCAAGGTATGTATGGCCATGACCTGCTTGTTCGAACGATCGCTGCAATATGGTGCATCGTCAAGAGGGGGGAAGGAGGGAGAGAGGGAGAGAGAGAATATAAGAGAGGGTGGGTGAGTGGGCGCAGTGGCAAGGCCGGTGGATGCCTGGGAAGGCTGAGAGGTTGTCTCGCTCTCCCTTCGTGGAGGAGATGTATGAGCAGCTTTTCCAGACTTTGGCGCTCTATGATGGGATCATGAGCAGATGGCCAGACCATGCAGCGACTCTTGAGATGGTACTTTTGGCATCAAAACTTGTCCGCATCCCACTGCAGGCTTTCAGTGTTCACCATTTCTTCGTTCAGTTCAGTGCCATCAGACATGTGATATGTGTGTGATCGTAGCAACGAACAGAGATGTCTGAAGCTTCTTGGTGCAGTGTGTTGTTATGTGTTGGGTTAGCCAACTCAAAGGCTAACTTAACCGCGAAGAGCCATCTCGTCTCTTTCTAGAGTGCAACAACCTATAAGTGTGTAGTTAAGGCGACCAAAAGAACAAACTAGAGTGCTGTGATGACAACTTTCCGCCGTTCATGCTTTCCAACCTCTCTATCACGGACCCACCATACCTTCACTCTATCTTAAGAAAACGTCATTCGCCGTTTTTGCGTTTTCCAGGCGATATGTGACGTCGAAAGAGGAATCATGGGAACCCTTGAAAAAGCCTTTGCAGAGCAAATAGCCCCTGTGCAAGAAGCAATGGGAGCTGCAAAGAAGTTCACTCTCCATGGCTTGGGTGCAAAACTCGGCCGGCGGAACAGCCGACCGCATTACTTAGTCGCCCCTCAGCTCGGTGTGCTGCTAAACACCATAAAGTGGCTGCTGGAGACAAGGAGGCCGCGCATGGAAGCGCAGATGAGGCAATGGTTGGCAAGTTTGCCATCCGAAGGGGGGAACGGGCAAGCAGTGTTTGGAGAGAGGTTGCGGGAGGTGGCAGTAGAGCTGCGGACCAAATACAAAAACATACTTGAGGCTATCGTCGACAAACTCTGCGAAAATGTATGTTTCTCTATTCACATGGTTGACAGGAAACAACCTCTCCTTCTTTCGTGTATTTAGGATGGTCAGTTTATGAGCACGTGGGTCCATGTGGGGTGAGTCTTCTGCTTCAAGTTTCAAGTTTTTGTTTTTTTAAACAGCGAAGAGTCTCCTTCCGTCTTGCAGCACTTTTGCATGTAAACCCGCGGAAGTGATGATGCCAATGATATGTGGGTTGATGCAGACTCATCTAGCACGGACAACACATCTGAAACGAATCTTAGAGGACACAAAGGAGAAGAGTTCGGACGACATGAGTCGGCGCATGCAGGATTTGACCACTCTCCTTGCGGATATGCTCGTACAGCTCGATGATGTGCTGGGAGGAAGAGTCTTTGTAGGCGCTGCTAGAGGGCTTTGGGACAGACAGGCAAGGGAAGTTCTACACTTCCTTGTAAGCAGAAAAGAAAATGTCTCCTGGTACAAGGGCTCCTCTGCAGGAATCGCTCTGCAGGTGACAATTTCATCCTTCATCCTCTCACAGCTTTCGTTGGCCTTCATTGTCTCTGCCGCCGACTCACTTTGCTAGCATGTAATGTCCAATGTCCGATGCAGATTCTGGACCATATGTTCACTGCTCAGCTCCAAGTATTGCACGGGCATGCCCTGCAAGAGAAGGATTTGGAGCCACCCCACTCTGTCATGGAAGCACGGACACTGCTCGCACGCGACGGCCCAAATTCTGGACTTGACACTTATTCCTTCTTCTAAAAAATGTGCTGACTTACTACACAATGGCCAGACCTTGTCCAAGCTTTAATGCGTTCGGAGGACAGGGATCGGCAGGGTCAGAGGGAATGGGGGATTTGGGGAGGAAGGGAGGGGGTGTAGGAGGCGGGTGAAGTTCCAATAGGAAGTTTGAAAAGTGATGGAGATTTGTTGATTAGTGATTGTTGTGATTCCTTTGGGGGTTCGGTTCTAGTTTTCATGGGGAATTCTTATTTGGGTACTTAGTTTTAAGGTTTTAGTTTATTTGTACATGAGCAGCTCCTGTTTGAAGCTTGCAGGTTCGAATATTTTCTGTGCCTGCTTGACAGGAGCCAAAGTTAATAATGTATTTATCATTTCAACCCTTTTGTGTTGGGGGCCCAGACAAGGACGTTAGCTCATTCCTCTCTGAAATGACAGATGAATTAGCTTTAATCTCATGATGGCGACGCTAGCGAATGTCCCTGGACACAGACATAATGTAAAACCACTGCGAGCCGGTCACAAATGACCTCCCAAATGGCCTTTTAAAACGTAATTTTGTTCCTCCAAATGCCTTCATCCGTCCCTTGCACGCGAGCCCTGACTCTTTCTGGCGATCAGAGTAAGGGAGACGTCAAATCACACCGAATGCACGAGGGAGGGAGGGAGGGAGGGAGGGATGTCAGAACGAGGAAGGATAAAACGAGAGTGACATTGAAAGCACTTAAGCAAAAATGCCAACCGACCAACCGGACAATTGCTTCCATGTCGCCCGAAAATTCTCAATTCCATGACGACCATGAATCCCTCTCAGGTGACTTTCAGGCAATCCTCCAAACCCTAGAAATCAGCTGCAGCACCTGGGAAACTGTCAAGGAAGGAAAGGGAAAGATAAGGGGAAGGGGAAGGGGAGGCCGCCATGGCGCGATGCGTGGAGTGCGGGAGGGAGGCGGAGCGCCTCTTGCGCGCGCCCCCGCCTGCGCCCCCTGAGCTGGCGCTCTGCGTACGTCTGTCAGACTGCCACGTGGGGGCTGCTTGGAGGGACACGTGGCACGTTGGCTTGCTTGGTTATCAACTGCAGATAGCTGGATGTTGAGAAAAGAAGAGGGAGAAGGGGGGAGGGGGAGAGAAGGAGGCGTGAGGTTTCGGGGAGAGTATGAATGCTGTAAATGTGGAAGGCTGATGGATTTTAGAGTTCGCCTCATTAATTCAATCTTTTTCTGTGTCTTTTCTTGTTTTTTTACATTTTATTTTTCTGGTTTCGCTTTAGTTCTGCCGAGCAGAAGCACTGCGGAAGGGTGGTCGACACATACCTTGAGTATGAGCCCCTGGTGAGAGTCAAATCTTTGACCGCTTGGTAGTTCACAACCCGAGCACCGATAGAGCACCTTGAATCTTTCTTGATGAGACTATTTTGAAACCCTTAGAGATGTTTCTGGAAAAATGATGTGCATTATCTCACCATGGCGATGCCATCAAATGTACATGGACAACAACAACATGGGGAACCACGAGGGATATTCATGAGTTCAAGATAAGCATTAACGTTTGCATAATGCTAATGCTAGTAGAACCGCACTGGTAGATTTCTAGCATTTCAACATTGTAAAGCCGACCCGATACTAAAGGATGAATAATCATGAAAGGCAAAGCACACATCTCTCTCTCCCTCTCTCTCTCACTGTCTTCTCTTTCTCTCCCTCCCCCCTCTCTCTCTCTCTCGCTCTCTCTCTCTAAGCGTTCATGTTTAATTCTTCCTTTGCTTGATCACTTCTACTTGGTCACCCCTTCCCTAAACCTTGAGATGCTCTGCCTGCAGCTGATCATTATCGACCTCATTCTGCACCGTCAGCAGGCGTACTACCACACTATCTTCAACCACTTCGTCATACGGCCGCAGGAGGCCAAGGTGGGCGGCTCAGTCTCTCATAAGGTAGGTCTGCTGCTTCGAGCCCTCAGCACTTCATTAAAGTGTGTGCATTTCTCTTTTCTCTCCCCTTTTTGTGGCTGCAGAAGCTCTTGTGGTGGAGTGTCTGCGCCTTGGTGGTAATGGATGCTTGTATCCTCTCAGATAAAAGTTGACGAGCAGTACCTTGGTAATGTCGTGCACTACTCCTGATAGAAACAATAAGGTATTATATGGTATTATTTAATATATATATATATATAATATGATATTGGATATCCGTTTGGGATTTACCCTTGTCTTGGTAATTATCCCGAAGAGAAGCAAGCATGAGGCACTGGTTAAATGTCTAACTGATGTAAATTGTTGCTGCTGATTCACTGGACGCATTTCCTGCAAACTTTGAGAATTTCTGCCCTTTTAAGCATTAAGTTTTTGTGAGCCAGGAAAACCTGGCTTGCCAACAAGCCTTGACAGTTCCACTATAAGGCAGACAACCAGTATTGAATCTCGCAGAGTGGGAACGAAGATGGAGTACATCTCAATTTGATATTGGGCTGGCTGCTGTGAAGGTGAGCTGTACTGCTTCCTGGACGGCGCACTCGTGAACTGCATTTCTGCCCCTTTGATTGACACTTGCTTTCAGGATACATTCATATTTTACCCTTTACTTGGTCTGCCACCTTCAGCAGGTGATCGCGGCTTCTATTCTGTCCAATACTTTGTTCGCCATTACGTTAGTTTTGGCATTATCGTTCTCCGGAGCATTATCCAAAGCACACTCCCTCCCACTCGAGTGCGTAATTCTCCACGAGAACTTTGTTCTTATCTGCAAGTCTGCCTGCCATGGCTACAATATATTACCTTTCTCTTATGTCCCAGCATGGGGACGAGTATGAAGGAACGAACTGTTCGAAGTTGTATCCAACAGAGCGCACTGATTCAGATGCTCTGATGATGATGATGATGTATGGCAGAAAAGGGATCGTCTTACGCGCAATTCCTCTTTCAAGTTTCTTCAAACTCCTGCTGATTCCCATGATGGTATGTATGAAGCCCTCCCTCCTCCGAGGGAACAGCATGGGGTCATTCATCACTTTCCTGCATGACCAATGGGCTTAATTGAGGGTGGCAGCATGGTACACTTATGGAAAGTTACCTATCTGTATTTATGATGAGTGGTGTAATTGTGTTTTACACATAACAGGTATGGCGATTTTCTCCAGGAATGGTGTTTATCATAAACTTTTTTGTCTTCACTTCAAACACAGTGGCTGTTCAAGGTCAGCCTTACAGCCACTTGCACCAAACCTTCCTCCCAATGCTCATCTGTGAGCTGTTCAGCAGTGCCTTCTTCTTGTTGTTGTTGTTAAAGCAAATCTCTTGCATTTGTGCAGCCAAACGCAGTGACTGCGAGAGCATGTTTGGAGCCTGGAGGTCGGTCTGTCCCCAAGGGGGAAGTCGAGAAGAGTGTTCTCACGATGTCCACGACATTGTTCTCATGCCCTCCATGTGTGTGTGTGTGTGTGTGTGTGTGTGTGTGCGTGCAGCGGCGAGCGAGAGGTCGTTCCTCTCCGCCGTCCTCTCCCTTGCAGTTGCAGTCCTGTTCAAAGCCGTCGCAGGAAGGGTCCTCCTCGCAGCTTTCCTTGTGTGAGTGAGTGAAGAAAAGCAAGTTTCCCTCTCGGCAGCTGGGACCATGCCAACCCATGTGAGTGCAGACCATGACATGACATGTTGTTGTTGCGATGGAACAACAACAACATGTAATCAAACGTACCATCATGACCATCTTCACCATCATCATCATCATCATTATCATCATCATCATCATCATCATCAACATCATCAACATCATCATCATGTGAGGTACTACTTGACACTTGTACAATGTGGACACAATTCGGGGGAAATTCAATCAATGTGTGCACGCTCTCAAAATGCCAACACATTGCTTCCTCATATTGCTCTTTCCTGTGCCTTCGCAAGTAGCAATCACAATCACACGTGGCATATCCGACGGTCAAAAATAAAAACCGTCACAGGTGGCAATCCGCATAATGATACGTGGCATATCTGACGGTCAAAAGTCAAACGTCAGAGGTGGCAAACTGCACAATGACACGTGGCATATCCGACGGAACCGTCACAGGTGGCAATCCGCACATTGACACGTGACATATCGAACGGTTCAAAAATCGAAACCCTCACACGTGACAATCCTCACGTTGACACTTGACATATCTAACGGTCAATAATGAACGCGCACACGTGGCAGTTCGCTCGGTACCTGTTCCATGTTCAGTCGCAGGCGCAGTTGCGGACGGTTTCTTCCGCAGTGGTGACGCAATCCCGTATCGCCACGTGGCCCATTGCTCGTACAGGCTTCGTACGACCCAGCCCGGCCCTGCCCTGCAGGTCCAGAGAGTGCAGAGGCGGAGGTAGGGAGAGGGCAGTTGCAGTTTTCTTGCAAGGCTGGCTCCGAGGCAGAACAAGCAGAGCAGCTGGACTTGAGGGAGGCCGGGGAGGGAGGAGGGAGGGAGGAAGGCCCTGCAGAACGCACGCGCGAGCGTGGCCTGAACCACCTTGTTTGTAACACCTGCAAGCGTTCTCGAGGAGGGCTGGAGAGATATGGAAGGAAGGGAAGTCATTTGACGATGCCGGAACGTTAAAATGATGAAATAAGGCGTGTAGTGATGGTTTTTTAAAGTTTGGAGGTTCATTGGAGGGTATTTTATGGCTTTGAGATGCCGTGGAGCGCCGCTATGGAAGATACGGTGGATGCTGGTGGTTGCGCTGCTGCCATCCTTGTGCTCATGCTCCAACACGGCCCTGGAGAATGCAGCTGTTCGAGAGGACATACGGCAGATGTGAGTTCTAAATCCTCATTCAGTATTCTGTAGATGTCAGGGAACTTGTTTATGTTCCTGTGGAATTATTGCTGCAGGATGGAAGTCTCCTGAGCCACTTGTGGCTGCATCATGTCATGTAGGTTGTGAAGCTTTCCGCAAGCTAGGAAAGTAGCCTTTCATATAGATTTATATATATATTTTTTTTTCTTTAATTCCTCCGCTTTGGCTCCGTTCAGTTACAGCACATGAACGAAATCTACGTCAAATTTGACTCTACCACGAATAGGAAAGGGAATTATGCTGACCATGTAAATGCGTATATAATTATCGAGCGTCTCTTGACGATTACTTCATCAAGTAGTTGTATGTTCGATTTAATCATAAATGTCAATGTTTGCAACTGCACATTACTATTATCACTCTGTGTAGCGCCTGTAGCTGGAACAACGCCATTGGCCTGACGGAATTGGCCCTTCCATTAAAAAAAAGGAGTGAATTGGAAATCCTGACGACGAATTTCTTTATCTTGCAGGTTTTTTCACGCCTATGACAATTACATGCATTATGCCTTCCCGGTACAGTTTATTCCTTCCTCACCCGTAAGGGGAGACAGAGGCTCAGGTCTAGCCTCATGCTGATGAAGCACAGTAGAAGCTCGTTGAGGTTGATCCCATTTAACTAAATCACGCTATGCTTCGTCTCATGTTGGAGCATGAATGCATAGAGTTTCTTAAGTTGGGTTGCATATTGTATACTTTTATATATTCCGTACATGACAAGGCATTGCCGAGTTTACCGTCGGTTCAGTTGTACAGTAAATCAAATTAATATGTGTGTGCCTTCTTGGTGGATGGCAGCATGATGAATTGAAGCCCCTCTCAAAATCTTATACAGATTCCTTAGGAGAGCTTGGCAACCTGCAGGTGAGCAGGGCATGTGTGAAACAAGTTTCACTGGTAACTGATATGTCTTCAGTTTTCATCTTTCTTTGATGTAGGCAGAGGTCACATAGGTCTCAAAAAGCCTCACCGGTCTTTTGGATTGCTGCAGAAGAGCCTTTCGGAAATCAGTTCTAAATATCCTCAGCTCACACTACTACTGTGGTTGACTATGGAGGGCTGGTTGAGTGCAGCTGGAGCATCTTTCGCAGACATATAACGGAACAGCCCTCACGCTTGTTGACTCCCTTTCCAGGTTGGTTCCGAGAAGCCTTATACTGGGGATCTCAGAATTCTTAGGCATGCCGCTTTTAAGTGCATTGAAGCAATTCATGTCTCTGGCCTTTTAAGAATGGAAAGCGGAAGGAGATTGTGGCAAGTTTGAGAGGAAGGCGGCTGCCAGTTGATACACTTCCACTGTCACCTTTTCTTCCCTTTTGAAGAACTAAGCTCTGAACATAAAGACAAAAGGGACTGTTATTTCTGGCCTTTTCTTCTACACTTCCCACATGTAGGATATGAGAAAGTAGGGCCCATTGACGTTACATCCTCCAGCAATATGGTCAGTTGGTTTGCCACTTCTCGTACATTTATCAGGTGTAAGTCTTGAGTTTAATACACGATGTACATCAGAAATGTTTCACTTATTGATATTAGATTTCTCTATTTGCTGTCGTCAATTTGACAGCTTGGCTGTGTTTCGTAATGGTACGGAGTTTGAAAAGGCCGTCCTTTGGCTTGGCGATAACCTAAGCTTTGACATCGACGTGAGAGTGAATGTCTTTGAGGTGCGCTGAACAATCTGCCACTACAGTTACTAAGAGTCCCCAACATTTGCAAGACAGATATCAGCGTAGGACTTTGAACTGGCTGGACACATTTCTAGTCAACCATCACCTGACAGATCCAAAAGCAGTGGTTTAGGTTTACAATGCCAGATACCAAGCCAAGTGCAAGTTAAAGAGGATTGGAACTACTACAGCGACGAACGTGGAAGTACTTCAGTATGGGACCATAAATTATCTTCATGGATAGGTTAGGTTGTGAAGTTGAAAGCGTTCTGATGCTTCGGGTGTCGGAAAGAACGGAGAAAGATAGTGCAAGGTAACCGACTGGTAGGGGATAGGGCTGCAGGCATTTTTCATAAGGAGAGAAGGAAGAGCCTGGCAGCAGGTGGGGCCGAAGCATAAAAGGCGGCTGCATAAAGGAAGGATCGCTTGCAGGTAGAGCAGGTGCTTTACTGTGTATGTGTGGCTTATTTCCACAACGGAGATTCGGGAAAACGTCGGGAGTGTACCATTGCCACCTGGTCTGTACATTCCATTCATGTGGACGGAGCCGTATTTATGTCCTTTGTGTTTCTCTCTATACCTTTCCGTCAGCAATGTAGACGCATTTCACACATCCTATGAAGATGTGAAGGCTTAAGAGTATGTGAAAGTAGCAATATGGCAGCCTCTCAACTTTACGTGGAGGACACAATGCTGTGACTCCAGCAACTCTACTGCCACCTAACATCCTTAACAAACGGATGTAGGAAGTGGATTCCGCCATAGTGAAGTGTGTGCTGCTGCTATGGCAATCAAATGCGGTTCCTGATTCCTGCAGGTTCACCTCATGTGAGCAAAAATTCACAGAAAGAGCAATGTTTTAGAGCGAGATAGAGAGAGAAAGAGCAGTGATTCAGATTTTGATTTTGATTTTGTGCAGTGCAACATTCGGCTCCTTGGCGGTCTCATCTCTGCCCACACTTTGGCCATAGCTCCGAACAACGACCTCATGGCTGGTCCATACGAGGGGCAGCTTTTGCGTCTTGCAGAAGATTTGGGTCGCCGGCTTCTTCCAGCCTTTGAAACTCCAACGGGCATTCCCTATGCCTGGGTTAATCTCAAGGTCAGTTGTGTCCATGCCAACGGTGGTATGCCTAAACGATCAATATCGATTCTTCTGTATGTGGTACTCGTTTTCTTGATTAAGTTCAGCATACATTACAATGCTGCACCATAGTCTTCGTGGCTGCTATGCCATTAACGTGTAAAGCTCGCATAAGTTCTTGAATTGATCATGCATTTGTAGGATAAATAAGGGGCTGAGGCTCGTTCTCTTTTTTTTCTTTTTCATCTCTTTTGTATGCAACATGACTTCAATATTGGCAACTCTATAGACTCAGGCTGCATCAGAGACTCTGGTTGCAGAATGGAGTTCGTCCAAACGAGACCACAGAAACAAGCACGTCAGGCTGTGGTAGGCTCCATTCTGTATATCTCTTCTTAAAAAGACAGCCCAGCAGAGCTATCTTTTTCAAAATAGACGTCGTATAGGAACCTGCATAGAGAAGCACCTCACCTAAAAGTAGCTAGGTGCTTTTTTTTTTATGGAACATTGTTAGGGCAAGAGTTTTTGCATTAAAATAATACACAAATGAATTGAATTAACGATCTTGAATCGGATCAGTTTGAGTTATCAGTTGTTAGTTTGCATTGTTTGGTGCTTATCAGTTAATCTTCACCTTGGATTGTCCTCAGGTTCCCTCATCCTCGAGTTTGGATTGCTCTCTCGACTGACGGGAGACTCAGTTTTCGAAGTGGCTGCCCGACGGGCACTTAGAAAACTTTGGAGCATGCGCTCTGTCCTAAACTTAGTGGGAACAACTCTTGATGTAGCCACTGGCCAGTGGATAGAACATTCCAGCGGAATTGGAGCAGGGGTTGATTCATTCTATGAATACCTTATCAAGGCACATATTCTCTTTGGAGCCGAGGAGTATTGGGATATGTTTCAATCTGCATACACTGCTGTGTTGCGCTACTATCGGGAGGGTGACTGGTACGACTTGTTGACGCTCCCTCCCACTTTCACAGGCCACATGCATATTGAAGGTGTACGCATTCCTATATGTATTCATATCCTTTCGCATGTCATGTACTCACATGGTTGGAAGGGTATGACTACCTCGGCGATGGAGCTTAGTTGAAGTTCGCATTGGATAAGCACCTTTCTTCCGACATGTCTTGCTTTCTCGTTTGGCGGCCATGTAGGTACCATGAAGCGGATATACGAACAGGGCAAGCCACATACCGACAGTTCACATCTTTGCAGGCTTTTTGGCCTGCTTTGCAAGTGTGCTTCTTTCCCATCGTTTGATTTTCCGATACATCATCTGCGAAGTAGCATGCATGGCCAGCTTAGAATAAACTGGTGCTCTCTCATTTTTTATATGTTTTGCTTGCACGTCTCTCACATGCTACTTATGTGTCTTCTGCATTTTGGCACCACTCACTGAGATTTTGTGGTCTCCTAAGAATCGTTGAAACCCCAGAGTAGTGAAGCTTGATAGCTGATAACTGGTCAGGCTCAAGGTATCAGGCAGGTGAAGCTATCGATGTACTGTTTATTTATTTTTCTGCATGCAAGAAATCTAAGTGTTATTGTGCCAGTTTTCAAGGAAATAATGTTTTAGATTGTTGAAGCAATTATATTCGGATGTGGACTCCTCGTAGCAGCGGAAGTGAAGTAATGATATGGAGTTTTTTGCAGGTATTGGCTGGGGATGTGGCAGCCGCCAATGACACCCATCGTCAGTTTTTTACTTTGTGGGAGGAATTTGGAGTTTTTCCTGAAAGGTGAGAGTGTGAAGGTGCATTTAAGGAGTGAGCCGAGCCTGCATGTAGAGGAACAGTAGGACGACTCGTGCTCATTTCAACTTAACATGGGATTCGCCTGAACTTGGAAGAATTCTGTCGTCACTGCTTGTGCAAAACCAGAGCATTGGCTGTGGAGTTCATACTTTATTGAGGTGAACGATGGGCCACAGATATTTGTTTGACATCGGCATTGTTCATCCAACGGAGAAGTACTATCCCCTTCGCCCAGAGCTTGCAGAATCCACATTCGCTCTTTTTCAGGCGACTCGAGGTGAGAATAAACGAGTTTCAAGTCAAACACCGCAATGGCAGAGCAGCATAACTCAAGAAGGAAGTACCGAGCTTGTGTTTGAATGTCTTTATCCTAGAATCAGCCTGAAGATGAGGAGGAAGGATGGTGGGCTAAACGTAAGATTGGTAGGCATGGGCTTGTTGATGTTCCTTAGTATCTCAAGTTACACATAAGAAGCATTTACACCTCAAGCAGGCATCAGCAGTGGAGAGTTGAGTCATGGCAGATAGGGGATCAAGGGCGGGCTCAGATCCATGGTATTTGGATGTTGGGCGGCAAATTGTAAAATCTCTCAACAAGCTGACGCGTGTCAGTGGGGGCTTCGCAAGCGTACGCGATGTTGTGACTATGGAGCTGGAGGATCACCAGCATTCCTTTTTCCTCGCAGAAACGTGAGTGGACGGACGCTTTTTGGCAGACTATATGTACCTCTGCTCACTGCTGAGGGCCGACCTTGGCGCATTCTGCACTCCAAACACTTGAAATGCATCATCAGCAGCATCACTGGCCACAGTTTGAACAATAGCATGTTTCATGGAAGTTCGTTGAACTGATTGTCTGGTGAAGTCAGGAAGCTGAGAAGTCGTTTGCACCGCAATACAGTGATGGCACAAATGCTTTTTAGTTCAATGCGATTCTGTTCAAAGGTCAAGTCGTATCGTGGATGCGTGAGGGGATGTGGGCTGGGGATGATTGAGGGGTTTGCAAGTGATGTGGACTAACCCATCTAATGGGATTGACAGCTGCACTCTGCTGTCCCGTTAACGAGTCAGACTGGAGAGTATGATTGGCGCTGCAGCACTTCCGCCAAGAATGAGAGTGTTCGCAGGTGACGAGTGTTGTTTAATTCTGCTCTCTGTGTGTGGAATTCTTTTCCTGCGCAGCCTTAAGTACCTCTACCTACTGTTTGATGACGAGTTTCTTAGAGGAAAGAACTTGGTCTTTTCAACGGAGGGCCATCTGCTGCCAGTGGTGGGCCCATGGCAGCACAATTCCAACGCGAGGGCTCCCGACATACCGCCGCCGCCTTTGACAACGGTGAGCTCTGAACTGACCTTAGTTGACTTGGATACATTTGTTGGTGATGATGAATAATGACGTGTCGTGTTTCGAGTGGGTGGTCTTACACCATGCCCAGCCATGGCGGGTATCCATGCCGGAAAGTGGACATGTTGTAGTCGCTTCCGCTTTTGTGATCACTGCTTCTTGATTCCGCACCCAACTCGAGTCTGTGTCTTTTTGGATTGGGCTCCATCCCACAGGAGGATGGCGGAGGTCTTGACTTGAGCATGCAACAGAGCGCTCTCGTGCAGCGGAAGTGCCCAAACATGCGCTTCCGCAGCAGCGATGGCTCGCACTTTCAGCCGGAGAGCGTCTGCCATGTCGAGGACCGACACAGAAGCCACCGCTGCTCGGAAAGCGGCGACTGCGGGGTCGACTCGACGACTTGCAGAAAGCGAACGTGCAGCGCAGCTCAGTGGTGCGGGCTTTGGGCCTGAGCTCCTCGTGGGTCCCTCCTCGTGCCCAGGGCTCAGCTTGAAGAACAGAGCACACAGCCATAGGAAAGTCTGAGTTCTTTTTTGCTGTTCATGCATTGGCAATTCTGAAAGGTAATCACCTCTCTCCACCAGAAACAGAGACGCCCCAATTTCACCTCTCTTGAGTTTCTCTCGCAATTCGATTCCAACCAAGGCCACGCAAATTATGAAATTTCTAGGGGTTCATTTTGCAAATTTGCGAATGTAGAGAGCCCTTGTCCCCACTTCTCCAGCGAATTCATCTCTTTCCATGCCGACCACTAGAAGTCCAATTTTTTGCACAACGGGAGTGGCTGCCCTGTGGCCCTTCTAAAAAATCTTCGCAACACTTCGTAGAACTGCGTAAAGTTGAGGTATCACGCGTCGCTCATCTGTGTCTTTACAGTGTCTTTTTTTTAAGGAAAATTCTATTCTCACACCTTTTTTGTCTACGCACAGACCTCTTTTCGCTGGGCAGGTTTTAAAATAGACAAAAAAGGAACACACCTTTCACACCTTTTTTTTTTCACCTTTTTTTTTTCACCTTTTTTTTCACATCTTTTTGGAATCGATACACGCTACCAGTCCTGAGCGGCCGAGCGCCGTGAGACCTTTTTCTGTCGGGCAGATTTTACTCCTTATCATTTATTTTCAGAGAAAAAAATATCTGCCTGCCCGAATCCGTTCGCAGCGGAAGATCCGTCCGCCACGCGATCGTTCGCGGGTGGCCGTCCTTCACACGTGCAATAATTTTCCGCCGTCGATATTCACGCAGATCGCACCATGGCAGATCACCGTTCGATCAGTAGCCGGGCTCTGTCCCACGTGTCCCACCCAAGCCGGCTCCAAGGACCGTACAAAAGGCGTACGCCCGCAGCTTCGAGGAAAGTCAAAAAACGTAATAATTAAAGTTGAGTGCCTGTACCAATCACAGTTTGCCACGTCTAAAAAGAGCACGCGGCAGATGGTGATTGATTCAAGCTCGCAATGTAAGGAATTTAGACTTTCCTCGAAGCTGCGACCGTACGAATTGTGTACGGACCTCGAGCCTGCTCGGGTGGGACACGTGGGCGTGTGCCATTCGCTGGAACCGAGCTGCCGATCGAAAGGTGGGGTGATCTGCCGTGGTGTGATCTGCTCTAGAATCGACGGTGTATAGTTTCTGCACGTGTGAAGGACGGCCACCCGCGAACGATCTCGTGGCGGACGGATCTTCTGCTCCGAGTGGATTCGGGCAGGCCGATATTTTTTTCTTTGAAAAAAACAAGAAAGGGTAAAATCTGCCCGATGGAGAAAGGTGTGTATCGATTTCAAAAAGGTGGGAAAAAAAAGGTGAAAAAAAAAAGGTGAGAAGGTGTGAAAGGTGTGTTCTTTTTTTGTGCTATTTTAAAATCTGCCCAGCGAAAAGAGGCCTGTGTGTAGACAAAAAAGGTGTGAGAATAGAATTTTCCTTTTTTAAATGTAATGTCCTTTTTCGTCGGGCAACTTGTTCAAAGGATTTTCTTTGTTAAAAATGTTGTTTCATACTTTTCAAAATAGATACATACCTTTTCTCATCGGTTGTACGGATGGCGATTTGAATTGGTGATTTGAATGTATGAAGCGTGCACTTCTATAAGGTATAAGGGTGCAACACATGGAGCGACATGATTGGTCGCGGCAACATATGTCATGACAAGTATGTTTAGGACCGTAACGTGATGAAATGAGACTCGACAAAAGTGGAGTCCACGGACAACAGTCAGAAATTTCGGGAAAAAAACTGACAAACTTTAAAAACTCATTTTAGGGTTTCAACGTCTATAAAGAGACTTTTTAATATACACAAAATCCCCAGCCACACTATGGGTTCAAGAAAATTTTGTCATTTCATATGTCCAACATCCTAAATGCTTTTATGATTTCCTTGGTCTCAGTTGAACACCACTTGTTCCATCGTACTACTCGTGATGGCGAGGACAACTCTTTCTTGTATATACCTCTTCCTGTCATCTTCAATGAACTCCTCCTACGTAACAAACTCCATCTCCTGCTGCCTAGCGCAAACTGGGCAAAGGAGGTGTAGCAGACGCACTCAAAAACCCTAAAATGAGCTTTTGAAGTCTATCGGTTTATTTCGTTTTGTCACATCATGGTCCCAAACATACTTGTTACATCATATGTTGCCGCGACCAATCATCGTGTCATCATGTCATGGAGGACACAGTTAGGGACTGCAAAATAATAGCTCCCCAATATAGCGTCTGTCCTTGGAGCAAGCAATGTTAGCAAACATTCCACCATCCCAGAGTAAGTCTAAAGCTCCAATTTCAAGTTGACGCTACCAGAAATCTGGCATGTGCGTTTATCCCAAAAAGTTACACTGTCGAAATGAGGCTGGACTGAAAAGCTAGTAGTTTTGACAAAGGCAGAGTTAACAAAGTTAGCGTCCACGCCAATGTCCAACAATACTACAGTACTCCTGCTGAGTGACCATCGATTGTCCCTTAGAAAATCATGGCACGATGTGACAAGTGAAAGATCGATCTCAACACATGTGATGTGTGGGGACATGCAGCCCGCCACACTAGTGAATGAGGGGGTCCCACGAGCTTGCTGGTGCTGGATCCTTCCACCCATCGAAGAAAGGGAAAGCCTTTCTTGTATAGTTTGACCAACTTTGAGTCGGTCTGAGTGTAAACCTTGACTGTCACATGTTATGGAAGCAGCACTCACAAGCTTCACACGACTGAAACAAGCGCAAAGCATCAAAGGTGCATTGTACGAAAGCATCATTGCCCATGGCATTCAAGATCACCACATGCCACTCACGCTTAATCATAGAATTTGCAAATGCTCTTGGAGTCACAATTGAAGCAAGAAGTAGAGAATCATTAGGAAGAAATGACATGCACACAACCATGACATCCTCATTAAAAACCCCACCAATCATTTTTAGAATGTCAAGTTTCTGCAGAATACAACATTCTAGTTTCGCTACCCCTTACACTCGCTGTAACAGCTGAAAACCGCCTCTTCAGCCTGCGCGGAATCACACACCAGCACTAAGCAAAACAGAGTTCAGATTGGGAGGGATTCAGAGAGGGAGAGCCCTTCAGAGTGGGGAGCAGCCCGGGATGGGCGTGCAACCGTATGCCGGTACGTTCGTTGGGTGACGACAGTCCCCCACGCCCCTATACGCTTCCCCCGTTGAACCTCCTACCAGCATGGAGGATTGGAAGCAGGGCTGTCCAATGGCAAACTGCCACGTGTCCCTCTCTGACCTGCATGGGTCAGAGGTGTACAACGTACGAATGCTCGCCGCATTCCGCGGCGCGCGCCGCGACGCGGCGCGCCGCCGTACGTCGGTGCACGGTCGGATCCTACGCGCGCGGCGCGGGGTCCGACTGACAGTCCGTCCGTACCAACGGTAACCCGTGATTGTACGGACGACGGTTACGTTCCAAAACGTAAGGAAGATGTGGTCGGGATTCCATGATCCCCCGACTGCATCGGGCCACTCGCCAGACGTATATGTTTGCATGCTCGCTGACATCCAACCCTCGCAACCCTCGAAAGGTCCCGATCCCAGGAATCCTTCCCGGCTCCCAGCCTGGCTCCACGCGCGGTGATCGCCGTGCCCGCGGGGCTGAGAGTACTAGGACGGGAGCGCGTCAGCACACCTCCTGGTGATGGCAGCGCTCCGCCACATTACTCCCCCCTGTGAGGATGTGAACGCCCTCGTTCACGTGTGTGGGGTAGTAAAGGCAGCTCGTAGTTTCAACGGCACGCGTCGAACTCTACGTGATAACCGGGAGGGCTCAGCGATAATCCCGGTCAAGTCCCTTTCCGAGTTGCGCGGGGACGGCTCAGGAACCCCCCGTGCCGCCCTCGCCCGCTCTCCTGCGGCCTGCGCCTCCCAGTACAAGTTGATGAGCTCCTGGCAATTGGTTAAGTTGCCCTCGGCTTCCCAGGTGCTATGTTCAACCCCATAGCCCAACCATTTCACGAGGTATTCGTGACGGGAAGATCGACCCTTTCTCACAAGACGGTGGGCTTGAATGGTTTCAACTTCATACTCAAGTTCACCCTCAAGCTCCACTGGTGGGGGAGGTGGCTGGATCCTCCCATCGCTACGGTAGACCTTTAGCAAGCCCACATGAAAGACCGGATGCACCTTCACGGGATGGTAACCAACCTGTGTTTACATCACCAGCTTACCTAATCTTTAAAGTCCTATGAACGGGCCACAAAATTACGGTTCCGCTGATAAGCTTTGGAGTCCTCAAGTTCACTGCATTCTTAGCAACACCTCATCGCCTTCGTTGAAGGTGAGTTGGGTACGGTGACGGTCAGCATAGGCCTTTTGTCGCGACTGGGCCGCTAGCAGGGTCTGCCGTGCCCTCTGCAGCGCCTCAGACATTAGCCGGACAAAAGATCTGACTGCGGGAGGTTGAGTCCCATCAGTCCCTCTCAGCTTCCAAGGATCGGGGGTTCTGTGGACGCCCATGTTCCACGGATCAGGGGGCTGATCCCTTGGTTGCAGGGGATTTAGAGGATGCTGGCCAAAGTTCAAAAAGAAAGGGGTGGTACCAATGGACTCCTGGAAAGCATTATTGATGGCATACTCAGCCACTGGGAGCAGTTCGTCCCACCCATCCGGGGTAGGTCCCACATAATGCCGGAGGTAATCCTCCAGGATCCTGTTCACCCGTTCCGTTTGGCCATCGGTTTGCGGGTGGAAAGCTGTACTCAACGCCTGCTTGGTCCCAACGATTTTGAGCACTTCCGCCCAAAAATGGCCGGTGAATCGTGGATCACGGTCAGACACAATTTCTGACTGAAGACCATGCTGGCTCCACACTTTGTCAACATACAACCGTGCAATCTCGTCGGCCCCAGCGGTCTTAGTAGTTGGTGCAAAATGCACCATCTTGCTGAGCCTATCGACAAAGACGAGGATGGAGTCATGCCCCCGAGGTGTCACAGGAAGATCTGTGATCAAGTCCATACCCACACTATCCCATTTCCGAAAAGGAGGTGTGAGGGGTTGCAGCTGGCCAGGAATCCTGCCAGTGCGGGGTTTGTTTCGTTGACAAGTTGGACAAGCGAGTACATACGCTTTCACATCCCTCGAGAGTCCAGGCCACCAGAACTCTCGGAGCAGTGCCTCACGGGTTTTGGCAACTCCCATGTGACCTCGGTACGGAGGATC
>CM074820.1:1202268-1260443 GCA_037447605.1 Zygnema circumcarinatum
CTCCTCCTCCCCCTCCTCCTCCTCCTCCACTAACACTGCTCTTGAGCCCGGAAGGAGCACCGACCCTTCCAACCGCTCCCGATCCAAATCCGAACGCAACTTGAAGAGGGACAGGGCCACCCGCTGCTCCAAATGCATCCCCCTCCAATGCTTGGCAGAAGAAAATGCAAAATATGCAGCTGTAAACAAGTGATGCATACTCAAGAAAGTAATTCTTTCCCAAGAGAACATAAAATTTGCAAGTCTCTGTTCGAGCAGCAGAACCTTCCAGCCCGCAAAGCAGATAAGAGCATTGCCACGAAGCAGAGGGTTGAAGGTGGCAATGAAGCGCCAAACTCACATTTTGAGTCTCGAAAGCCGATCCTGCGGCCAAATGCTCCGCTGGGATTCTCTTGAGATTGCTGCATGCTTCAGATGACTCCCATTATTGATGAAAAAGGGATCGATCGTTTGTCAAATGATATAAAAAAGACAGAGTAAAAATGCAGAGACATGACGGGGATATACATCTAAAGTTTGGAAAATGTCAAATGGCAGTCTCCCATGATCTAGACAAAGATCTCCACTTTCTCCTTTTTGGAAGTTCACATTGAAGCAGTTCAATAACAAAAATAATAATAATAGTTTAAATTAGTTTTAATTTTAGTTTTTTAGTGTTAGGGTTTTAGTTTTTTTTTAGTTTCAATAATAGTTTAGTAACTTCAATGGGTGTAATGACGACAGAACTGCTTTGGACTGGAGTCTCCTGGAAGACATTTGGACCTGCTTTGGATAGTCACCTTAAGCAGAGCTTGCAACGATGCGTCCAGTTTGGTATCTTCCGCATCCGCCTCCCTGTTGACACAAAAGGCCAGCACATAGCCAGCCGGCAATTTGTCTGGTTTTGCATGTAATTGATCTAACAAACTGACACATGTAACAACCTTGGAAACAAACTTTGTCATGTAATCGAAAACTCAGGCATCTGCTAAATATATGAATGCACATGCCAGCTTGGAAAAGGTCATCATTGTTGACTCAAATGGACTCCCTTTGATAAGGAATTGGATGGAGTTCAAGGCATGTGTAGAGTCTGAAGTTTCTATTTTCACACCACAGAGCGACTATCATAAACCAAATGATTATTCTCATAAAATTTCACATAGACATCACGTAGGGGCTTGACGTCATCTTACAGCGCATCATGGGACCACCAGAGCGACTTTGTTTTAGGGTCTCTCCCTTCATGTCAGTTGCCTTTTGCTCTTAGTGCAGTCCAAAGCTTAAGACACAAAGGCCTCCCGAGTTGGCTGCATCAGCGGCTTACTGCTTCACAGTCTTCTTCGGAGCTCTCCTCGTCGGGACCTTCGGGACAAACCGGGTCTGCACAACACTAGTGACACAGCGACCATAACGACCATGGTACTGCTGTCTTTAGTTCTCTAAATCATATAAGTGCTCCATCAATTGGACACTCTACTTCACCTTCCACCTCCAACTCCGATTCATTGCCACTATCATACTCCTCAAACATCCACCCTTCGTTCAAATAACTAGAATGCAGACTTCGGAAGAGTCATACCCCTCGGCGGAGGAGCATAACAGCTGACTCAGCAGCAACCTCGGGCTGCAGAAGGACAGAAACTGAAGAAAAGGGAGAAGGAAAGGAGGGGGAGAGGAAGATGCACACCTTCTTGACGCCACCGTGAGTGAGCTCCTCCTTCACTTCAGGCTTCACATCGCGGCCTCCTCCTCCTCCGCTCCCGCTCCCGCCCCCCGCCAGCGAGCCCAGGCGTCCCCCGCTCCGCGGCGGCGCACCGTCCTGCGCGGGCGCCATAGCCGGGAGGGAGGCAGCGGTGCTTCCCCTCCCTCCGCGCTCGCCTCCCTGCGGGAAGAGCCTGCTTCTGCTCCTGCTCCTGCTCCTGCTCCTGCTGCTTCTGCTGCAGAGCCTGCAAGGGCTCGGCTCATTGGACCAACCATTGGAATGGTTGCGAACATTGCCGCCAGCCCGAGACAACCATTGCCAATGGTTCCATCCATTGCCGCCGATCCGAAACAACCATTGCCATCCAACCATTGCCATCCAACCATTGCCATCCAACCATTGCTATCCAACCATTGCCATCCAACCATTGCCATCCAACCACTGCCACCAGATCGAAACAACCATTGCCAATGGTTCCAACCATTGCCACCGGACCGAAACAACCATTGCCATCCAACCATTGCCGCCAGACCGAAACAATCATTGCCAATGGTTCGAACCATTGGCGTCAGACTGAAACAACTACCTTATTGCCAATGGTCGCAACCTTTGGATCCAATGGTTGCCAACAAAATTTAAATAGTAATTTTCTTATGCATATGTTCACATCAGCCTTTACTATAATGGTTAGAAGTACGTTGCTTCCAAACTATCAAGTCGGAGCTCGCATCCGCCTCTCGCTAAATAGAAGTTTTTGCACTTTCTGTGTAGCTGTTCCAACCATTGCACACGTGGGACATTTGGATCGCCAACTGTTGGACACTCATTTCCATCCAATGGTTCGCAACCATTTGAATGGTTGGCAATTCGGGTTTTGACCGTTGGACATACCACGCCTACGTCTCTATGCGTACGGATTACGGGGTGTACGGAGAAGTAATGGCGCCGTACGTCATGGTACGGTCCGGCCGACGTCGCGCGGGGCACTCCGTGCCGTCTGTACGGACGAGGCGGACTTTGCCGTCCGTACGGCGCCGACAGGCGGGAATTTAGGGCCGTACGGCAAAATGTGGAGAATGGTCGAATAAGAGCATGACACGTGGGAAACTGGCACTGTTTACATGCTTAATGGATTGAAAACGGGAACTGTGGAGCATGGAGCGTGGGATGTTGCTCAGGGCTGAAGGGTGGGAGCGCTGGAGCATCCTGGCAACCAGCTCCGTCCTTTGAGCTTTCAAGCTTGGTTTGGGAGAGGAGAGGAGAGGAGAAGAGGCTGCGAGGAATGGAGCTAGCTGCATTATTGTTAGGGTCGCTACTATAATTTATCATTTCGGGAGGTGATATTGAAGAGAACGTCATCATTTTGTGTGTACCTGTCACTTCGGGAATGGTTTCTGTAGCGAAGTGCTGATCATCCTGCTCTTACAGGGAGCTTTCAGGGCTGCTGACGGTTCAACAGATTCAGCCACTTTTCCTAGGTCTGCATTTCTTTATGCTGCTGCATGTCTCCGGACATTGGGCATATTCTATGGCTTTTGGCTCCCGGTTGAGCGCACTTTCCAGTTGTCCTTGACACAGCATATCCTTATTTCTTCATCGCCAGCCTATTTTCTGACAGTAACCTGTTCGTCTCAGTAGCGACTGAAGTCGCTATCGTTCATTATTGCGCTCAAGCTGGCGACCACCACTTCAACGAGGGTCCGCCATGTCCCCGACATGACTAAGATTGTAATTCGGGTGATAGACATGTATGACTTCCGCATGGAAGTGACCTTGGAAGAAGCTGTGACTCTAAATCAGGTGCAAGAGAGAGTGAAGGAGCAGGGCCGAGTATGGTGGGCATACGAAGCAAACCGAGGCGTTGGTTGGTACTTACAACCGCAGGTTGCAAACTCTACACAGAAGGAATATCGAGAGGATTCAGAAAGCATCGCAGCAACCTTCAGTGCGTCCTTAGGACTTTCCTCGCCTCTAAGCTTCTCAAGTTCAGGCAATGCCATTCTGTTCAAGAAGCTTGTCAGGAAGGGCGTGCCCCCAGTTCTTCGGCCCAAGGTCTGGAAAGCCATTTCAGGAGCTGCAAAGAAGAAAGCAACGGCACCTGAAGATTACTACCGCGAACTTCTGCGAGAGGTTCTCGACAGAGAGACGAAGGCAACAAAGCAGATTGATAATGTAGGGGCTTATGACCATCACATTCACCTCGGGGGAACAAGACTGCATGCTTTTTAAATGGTATTCCTGAATGATGGCAAACTGGTTTAGGGGGATTGGCGTTTAATTGTGCTGGTCCACAGACAAATGTGATATGTGGGCAAGTGGGTCATATAGATGTCTTTATTGCCAGCCCGCCAGGTTGCAGGAGTTGTTACAATGCCTCGTGTTCCTGGAAGTTGGGGACACGCCAAAGCTTATCTCCTCCTCGTGTTGAGTTCACACTTGTAGCACGTCTGGTTCAGCCACTAGCGAGCTGTGATTTCCTTGTGTGGGTCACGGATGACCTTTCAGTGACATATCATTCTGCAGTCGTGCAATGTTGAGTATAGATCACGGTGTTCAATTCACACGCTCTGCTCAATTGTTCCAATGGGTTATAGCCGTCGACCCTCGTACGTGGATGGCATAGGTTTGAGGCTGCAGGAGTGGTGCTCTTTACCTGTTGGTGAACTTTAGCTGTATGTAAAGTTGGCACATGCAAATCCTGACAACTTTGTATCTGAATCCTCTCAATTGTCCCAAGATTTATCTGCGTGATTTTGGATCATTCAGGCTTGTTCTCCTCTTAGCTTCAAATCTGAGCATTGTCGTCTTGCAAAGCTCCTGCGATGGGCTCGTTGGCTCTTTCCTTTCATATCCGACAAGGAATGGCAAGTAAACGTGACTGACGATTAACAGCGACACTGATTGTCTTGATCACTTTCCATAGGCAGCATGGGATCTTCTGTAAGCTGCTGTGTTGGCTTATCGGTCTGGACTGACAAAAGTTTTCGGATATCCTCTCATGTACTCCTGGAGCTGACTGCAAATTGTCTGTTACATTGGCAGGATTTGCACAGAACATTTCCTGGGCATGCCAAAATAGATTCTCCCGAAGGACTGCAATCTTTGAAGCGGATACTAGTGGCCTATTCATGGAGGGACTCTCGCGTAGGCTACTGCCAGGCAAGCAGCTGTGCCTAGGAACTTCTTGCACCCAAGAAAAGTTTTTGGTTCGTTAATCAGTCTTAGTCGAATCCACTTGCAGTAGCCTTCCATGAACTGGTATCATCATTTTCTGAGGCGGTAGTCGCTGACAGGCTTTATACCCCATTCGATGAGTTACTATACTAGTTATGGAATTTAGCTGGAAGAGCGGTATTCAAGGGAACTTTCTGGACGCATCTTTCAATGACTAAAGGCAGGAAAAGCAGCCGTATTCTTTGGAAGGAATTTTGACTCTGAAATCTGCAGTGCAATATCTGCAATCGTTGTTTTTTGTCATGTTTAGGACAGAAACAACCATACACCAGAAGTGTGAAGTTGTCGATTTGCGGGTCAGTATTATGCTGACGGGGACATTTTCCTAATGCTGCAGGGTATGAATTTTGTGGTAGCGTATCTCCTCTTGGTCATGCGCGATGAAGAGGAGGCCTTTTGGATGCTGGCCACATTACTGGAAGAGGTTCTCTACAACGACTGCTTTTCAGAGGACCTTTCTGGCACTCACGTTGAACAGCGAGTACTGAAAGACTTGTTGGTGAAGAAACTTCCAAAGTGAGTCTGCCAAGTCTCAGCTTGCATGTCTCATTTTTGAGCCGTGAAGATGCAGAGGTTAGGGCGTACTCAGGCCACAGAAGTAGCTATTTTAGGTGTTTAGGAAAATGGGACGTCACTACCTATAACTTAATGCACACTTGGCTGAATTCCCTTGTCGTCCGGAAGCCTCTGCAACGCCCTTAGTTTGTCAATTTTGGCCTCTGCTTGCAGATTAGCAGCACATCTGGATGAGATCAACTTTGAGGTGTCCCTTGTGACGACAGAGTGGTTCTTGTGTCTCTTCGCCAGAAGTTTTCCCACAGAGGTGAGTGCCTTTACTATTGTGGCCACGAGCTGAGTCTATCCACCTATTCTACCCTTACCATGTTTCGAAAAATTCAACAGCATCGGCATTATCTAGGTTTTCTATCATTGCTGAGTAGTCTATGTTTCTGGTTGGCTTGGCCCCCTAAGCGCTACTACACACCGCTCTTGTTTGTGGCTTTTGTACCACTGTTATTGATAGAAAGACATTAAACTGCTTGCAGAACTCCATAATGTTGGTCCAGAGAGGAAATTCCTGAAAAAAATCAAATCACCTACTAGTAGTTTTCCATCGGCTGGAGATCCTTGTAAATTTTCTTTTACTAAAAACGGAAATGAGGATAATCCCTAGCGCAAATAGTCAAGTGAAATTGATACCAATAGAAGCATCTGGTTGCAGCCTTACTTGTCTATCTAAGAATTCCATCAATAAAGTAGCCATAATACCTACACCGCCTGCTCCTATGATGACCACCAATGAAGTTCTAGAGCCATCTAGTAAAAACGCAATGACAATACCTGACCACACGGAAATCCTTTACAAAGACAGAAGGTCGCTGAACGGGCCACTGATAGTCTAATGCTCTAATGCCACTGTACAGCTTACTCTTGCAATAGGTTTTTTGAATGTCTGCTTGTTTTAACCTTTTTTTACTAGCTTGCCATGTTTATAAGTTGACCCTCAACCTACTCACGCTTTCCTTCAATCCACAGTAGGCTGTGTCGAAAGAATTGAACAACTCGTCCATTGGACTGTTCCAAAATAGACTTTGGCAATATTGTTGTGGCTCGTGTATGGACGCTTCGTAATGTCCATGTTCAAGTTCAGGCTTGATGATATTTCCAGTTAATAAGAAGAGGGGATTAGTTCATTGCCTCTTCTCTGACTTATTTACGCTCATGGCTTGTGCAACGGCTGCGTGCAGACCACAATGCGAGTTTGGGACGTTCTGTTCAGTGAAGGGGCTAAGGTGCTCTTCCGTGTGGCTTTAGCCATTTTCAAGGTACTCTTGAGGGAGCTCTCTTTTTCATTGAGGAGGAGCCTAATCTAGGCTACTTCTAAGCAATGTTACATTTCAGAATGCGACCATTTCAGACATTGCGATCAGGGATTTCAATCAAGCGATCAGAGATTTCAATCACTGATATCTTCGACTGATTTCAATGTCAACAGCTGATCTCTTAGGAACCATCATGCGACATTTGCTGTTACGATACTAAGGGTGAGGTATGGGCCGTTTACAGATAAAGGAGGAGGAGCTTCTTAAAGCAACGCATCTTGGAGAGGCCATCCGAATTTTGCAGAACTCAACTCATCATATGTTTGACCCAGATTCGCTTCTCAAGGTGCATGTCATCCTTTTGCCGTTCTTGATAGCTGTCATGGTTCCTATGCTATTTTCCAGCCTGAGAATTTCTCGGTTAGAAGCAAGCTTTGGGTTGTTGGAGTTGTTATGTGTATGAAGCAAGGACCTCCAGGGTTGCAAAACGAGGGGAAAGACGGGGAGGTAAGTTTAGAAGTTTCTGATGGCTGGTAGACTTATTGATGAACTCTCATAGCAGGTTCAAAAATAAACCAGTGCAGGTGCTGTGTTGAAACGTCAAAATCAATACTAGAGCCTAAATGTCATCCCCCATCTCACCATCGGAAAATCACTCTGTACTGCAGGTAGCCTTTGATAAACTTGGGCCTATGTCTATGACGGCTATTTCTAAGCAACGGCAGAAGCAGCAGCCGGCCGTTAGGGCTGAGCTGGAAGAGCGGGAAAGAAACAAGCCTGTACTGGCAAAGTCTTGCAGAGAAAACGAGCTTGCAGGTGAGGGATCAGCTCTTGGAGCCACTACTGATGACTTGCGGGGTCGGAGCGTTTCGCTATGACGTATTGGACGAGGCGTGAAAGGGGAAAAAAGGGGACCCCCCCTCCCCCCCGCAAGAAAAACCTCCGCTTAGTTTTTTTTCCACTTCTTATTACTGTTGAGGTCTTTTTTCACTTTTTATTACTGTAGAGGCGGCGTTAGGACCAGTTCGCCACTGGTGAGCTGATTGTATCCAGTAGCATTTAGTTGTAGCCATTCACAACATCGTTTTTTAAGAGTAGAGTTGTGAGAGAGCTCTATGGCGGGGTCCCTGCCGGAAATAGCCTGTGAAAAGGTGCGAATAGGAATTGGATGCGGCCCGGCGTATCGGCGAGGGACCCTCAACTACCACCAAGCAGGAAAAAGTCGGTCTTCTCTCTCTCGCAGTTCCCCAACCCTAAAAGACCCTGTTCTCCCACCCGTAGGTCTTTGGGCCGGGTTTGGCAAGCACAATGCTTTGCAGCATTCCTCTGTTCTCTGAGAAGGTCCTGCGTGGAAGGGTCCCTCCTATGACAAAAACTTCGTCTCAAGACAGACGCTCCCTTGGGCCCTATTTCTCGAACGGTTTATAGAAAGACAGTAATACTGTAGGCCATACATTATAAATTCCAAAGCCTAAGTTTAAGCCTCTCTGTGACAGGAGGAGATGGAATGGGCAGGCATGGAGACTAAGTGGAGACTTCGAAGCAAAGAAGTATTATTTTGGGGCAGCCCGAATAGGCGAGAATTGGCTAAGTCCGATTTTTTCTGTCCCTTCTAGAGAGAACACTGGAGAGCTTTCTGAACCCCGCGGAAAGTCCCTCTAGGAATCCATTATTGGGGTTTATGTTGTGGAGGAATGTGAAAGGCATAGGAGGGCCTTTCAAGGTCGTGTAATGTAATTTTTTTTATATCCAGAGTCACAAAATGGGTATCTGGAAACCAGTTGATGAAAATCTTTTTTTTCCTTCCTAAACCTCGCATTGTACCGATTTTTATGGAGCACGAACCATGGAACTGTCTCAGAATTGCCAAGGAAATAAGCAGCTCGGGTTCAGATTTGTTTGTGCTTCAAATGCTAAAATCAAGTGATATTGATATTGTAGACATTGCTCATAATGTCAAACTCTGAACTGCCAATCAACGGTTGAACCGTTAAACCAGTGTGAAAGGTGGATTTCCGAATCCACTTGTGGTTGAGGTGGATCTGACATTAGACGAGAGACCGGATGGTTACTGAAACTCATAGAAAAGTCAAGACAAACGAAATATTGGGAGAGGCGTGAGTCTGTGGCATGCACATGTGACGCAGTTGCGTTCCGTTTTACGGTAACTGCAATGGCGACAGGGGTTAATGGAAACGCATTGGCATTGCATTGGCGTCCCTACAAAGCTGTGGATCGGCACTGGTCCCGCGATGTACCCACCCACCGCCCTCCCGCCTCTACTCCATAGTGCACTCTCATGCCTTCCTCGTGCGTTTCCCCTCTCAAAGAGGCGACGTTTCCTTGGAGCCCCTGTCAAGGGATTGAGGGAGGGAACCACGAGGGAAAGTCGTTCCCGTCGACCAACCAACAAGGCACGTCAGAACTGGAAAAATCGTCAGTATTACTGAACTGGGAACTATCACTAGTTCCATGCCAACAAGCGATCCACATGGAAAAGAGCGTCATTCACCGTAAAACTTATTCCAGTAATACTAGTGACACAGTTTCTCGTTCAGTTCCTTAAGTCTGACGTACCCCCCTAACGCTAGCGCATGGAGCGGAGTCAGCAGGCCAAACTTTTATGTGACTCGTGACACAATCCTGGCCGTCTAAATATTACACCAACAGCATCTCACCGTTGATTTCATATCACATTCGAATATTCCTTCCAATTTGGACGGTTCGCTTTTTCAACTCGCCCTCACCACGTGGCGTGCACTGATTGTTCTTATCCTCCAATCTGACAAAAAGTACAGTAAGGCACCGATTATTCGTACACTGATTCCACCGACCAGTCCCTAGATCACTCGGCTGCCAGATCTTTTGATCGACGGTGGAGACCAAATTCCCCGATTCCCGTTTTGAGGTGTCCGTCCACTAATAGTACACCACGTGGCGACCGGCTTGGCTGTACGGTCCAAGTGGCGGTCGCGTCCAGCGTGGCGCGTCATCATTTCGGCCAAAAACGTTGGGACGTGAATTTGGCCGGATCGCGGCAGGCCAAGGCTCGATTTTCGACTTTAATGTTTCTTTGTTCACAGTTTCAACTTCGCCGTTTCTGGTTCTACTAGTTTTCTATAGCGTTTGCATTGTTTCTATGGAGCGACATGATCAGTGTTTCCACGTGGCGAGTATTGACTGGGGGTTCAGAGTCGAGATGGAAAAATGATCATCATGGAATGCTTAAAATGCTTAAACTCCGTTAAACAACGTCGTTGGGTATCTCAGAAATTGCATAGAACCGTGCCAAATAAAGGTTTCGGACGCGTGCGAACATAGAAATCATGCGACTGTTGCACGACGCCGCGGAACATGGAACGTTGACTTTGGAGGAGTATCGCGATATATCTCTACTATACGATACTGAAAACAACAAGAACAAGAAATTGGGACCGGCCCTGGGAGGTGGCAGGGCTGCAGGCAGGGCCCTCCCTGGTTGCCCTGGAGCTGCAGCCCTGCTTCCTGGCGCCATGGCGGAATTGGAGAAGCTCAAGGGCAGATTGCAGCAGCAGGTGAGAGTCACGGAGGAATGTAGAGGGATATTATGTATCTATGTATCTAACCGTGCCATTGTCGCATTGCGTGTTTTCTTCGAATGGAAGAACCAGCAAAAGTGATGGGGCTGCTAGCAGATTCCTTCTGTTCCTAAAGGACGGTTCAAGCTTGGCTGCAACACTGTGTTTTAAAGAAGAATTCGTGATTCTTGCGCCGCATGAGTGCAGGAAGCAGAGCTCGTGCAGCTTCGAATTGCACGAGATGGCTGGCAGCGGTGCCATGCAGAAATGCAGACGGAGTGCGAATTTTTGCAGACATCTCTTGCTAGAATCGTAAGCCACTCAGATGCTGTCTGAATCATGCGCGTGGCTCTGAATATATCATTGCGTGCAAGAGTATATGTATCACTTTGGCTAACGTGCTGTCTACAATCTCTTTTGGATTTGCATTGCCCTGCTTGGCTACATGACGATTTGGATTATAGAAGTTTGATGTTGAATTCTTGGCAGCACTGAGGGGCTGTGCGATGAATGTGATGTTGGCCGGACAGCAACAAGGCGAACAGGAAGTCTTGGAGGAAGTGCAGCTGCTGAAAGTACAGCTTCAGCAAGCACAGTCCCAGATACGAAACTTGAAGACCGTTCTCCAGTTCAGTCAGCAGGGTATTGAGCACTTTACCCTGCTCTTCAGGCTTGTTTGGTCTCATTTGAGAGACGTTTTGCTTGAGATCGCATTGTAACAGTAGGATCCCTTTGGTTTTTCTGAAATCCCTATTTCTACAGCATATAAAACACTTCGCTTCTCTACAGGAAGTGGCCGAGCTTCGGGAACCTGTTTATGAAGCTCGAGCGTATGGTAAAGCCTTCGCTGTTTGACATTGGCATCCTCTCCAATGTCAACAATGATGGGTTCTCCTTACGTCCGAGTTTAAATGGTTCGCCAAGCTTGGGGGAAAGCTTGTTAATACAGGAGAAAGCAAGAACTGTTTACTTGTAGTGTTCGCTTTAGTGGTAGGGATTATGAGTTAGATCTTTGGCAGAAAGGTATTGAAGGTACCCGAGGCCTTGCCAGTTGCTCAAGCGCAAAAGGTGAACTTCACTATATTAAGTTCTCGCGCTTAATCATCTGAGGCGTCCTGATGGCGATATGCTCTTAGTTGAAGGCGAAGTAGGGCGGATTTTTCCATTGCCAGTTTCATTCAATTGTACCTTTGGCAGCGCGGAGATTCGATAAGGCGCCTAAGTGCGTGAATAGGTTACCGCGGAGCAGATGCAGTTTTACCATCTTGTCTCCATGCGGGTTTGGCGTAGCAATGCATTCGTTTGAGACTTTGATTTTTTTTTTTGCTGCTGACCATGTAGCGGCTCCTCACACTGACAATGTCTTCGTACTATAAATCGTTAAGCCATCTAGGAAGGCAGGATAATACAACAAGGCCTGGGGAATATAAATAGTCATTCTCGTTTAATTTTAACCATTCGTTCTGAAATCTTGCAAAGTATGTGTTCATGAGGATCTCGCTAAAGGTTTCCACAGAAGTTCGCATGGGTTGAAGGTAAACAACGCTGAGGTGGCTTCCAATATGAGAAGCATTATGCATCATCGCTTCTGAATTATGACGTTAACACTGTAATGCTTCTGTGATAGTTACTACTCGGTGCTGCACTGGGCAGTTGTCAGGAACTGTTGGCAGGAATCGAGTGCATGTTTTCCGCGGAGAATTGACGTGGTCATTGACTGTATTTTTTTCCAAGAATGAGAGGGCTGAGCCACGTCTGCGAATCTTGTAATATTTGCTTCACCTTGGCCTATATTTTGAAGTGGAAGGTCAACTGCATGGCAGATTGTAGACGAGGTGACATAGAGATAAACTCGAGAAATATTCAGTATGGCGTACAACTCCGGGGTGGCAGCTTGAGTCCTTGACTAGGAGTGAGTTCACCGGTCACTTGATAGAGCTGACTTGTGCTGTATAAGATTATTCACTGATTTGTAAAGTCAAACTCGAGTTTGTGCAAGATTCATAGCTGTTATTATCCTACAGGAGGCTTGAAGGTGTAATCTGACTCTCTTAGTTGTCTGAGAGTGTTGCCGTTCCCTTTGTGTCAGCGTAACATTTCCGTAGTTCATAGAGGCACAGCAGTCAGTATGGATGATTGAGCCAAATGCACGGGTTGGATCATGATTCCGATCTAATGTCTCTTTCATGTTCGCTTTTTAACTGAGCTGTCAATTCTTCTTCTCTATGCAGAGCTGGAAGAGGAACGGAAGTTTTCAGCAGAGCTACAGGAGCAGGCTCTCAGGTAAGAATTGGCTCGTTTGCCTTGGGCCACTCGGAGGTTCCTTCTCAGAAGAAGACTACTAGGTGTTCAATACTAGATGAATTAAAATTTTCCCTTGCATATTACTAGTTGACTCTTTTGCACCTTATCTCTGCCTGGCTTTCAGCAGCTTCCATGGGTCTTCCGCCTTTTTCAATGCTCTTGTAGACATGGTCACTGTTCCACCCTGTAAGTGTGATGTAGTCTATTCCTGATCCCAGAAAGACCACTTAATTTTGCTATTACGACTGTAGGGGTGTGAAGACGACGCTTGAGTACGAGGAGCCCGAAGGATCAGCTCACGAGGAAAAGGGAGTGGAAGATTTGTTAGGAGAAGAGGAGGCCATTATGAGAAGCTTTTTCAACTCACAGGACGTTGAATCGGTAGGCTACCGAAAGAAATAAGAAGTCAACTTTTGATGCATTTGATCACGTCATGAAAACTCTTAACATTGGATGTACTCTTAGAGCACTACTAAGCGTGGATGGCTTGCTGACGAGTTTGAAACTGAAGAACTATCTGCAAACTTCTAATCGCTTTCATAAAGTAATTAGGTATGGGGCTTGAAAATCTGTACCAACAATTTGTTAGAATTTGAAAGATTTTGTGGGGCCTGAGATCAGTTTGTTCCATGGTTCTCTTTTTCCATGCATCGATCTAAAATCTGTCTGTAAGCTGAATTCTGCCTTCAATGCAGTGTTCTTCTTGCCGCTGTGTACGTGAAGGGCAATCTGCTTATGATCAGTTCACTGTGTTAATGCCATTAGAAGATACCATGCTTGACAACTTGTGACGCTTTGATTTGTTGATGTGCAGGTTGATGACTACGAGGAAGGCTCAACCTGGCCACTAGGTTCTGAGGAGCAGCACAGTGGGCAGTCGTCCGATCAAAGCATATGGTGGGAGGAGGATGCTGAGGGAGAGGAGCGTGGTGCCGGACTTTTGATTGATATTATGCAGAGGTTCGGTATGGATGTTGATGAGGAGGATGAGTTCAAGGACTGTGTTGACTTCTTCAGCCCATCTCAAGATAAAGAGTCTCGATGGGACCATGAAGAACCGTCTGCAAGGATTGGCAAACCATCCACCGGATTGCAGGGAAGGTTGAATGGGGTGGGCGAAGCTGCACCTGTGAAGGATGGTTTGCCTATTGACGTTTTAGAAAGGATGGCTATGATTCAGCTGAGACAAGTCAGGGAAACCCAGGTGGAAAAGGAAGAGTACTGGTTTATAGAGGAGGAGCACGAGGGCTTAAACCTAGATCGCTGTCGCATTTTGAGGCAGCGAGAGGCTTGTGAAGGGCAAGGAATGTGATTAATGTGTCAAATTGTAGCTGTAAGCTGGCTGTAGTTCTGCAGGCTGGAAGTTTATGAGAGGATAAGGGGTGGTTGGTAATGATAAGATAAGCAGCAGCTATTCAAAGCAGGGCGAGCGCACAGATAACTGGCATTGCAAAGGCGAGGCCGGATATGGGGAAGCATGTGAAGTAGGCACTCTTGTGAAGCGCAAGAAGTTGCTACAGGAAGGTAGAATATAGGAGTTTCCACGTGAACATACAGAGCTCCGTGGTTTTGACGTGCTCTGCCTGCAAAAGGGCGCCAATGGTGACCTTTGGGAAGGCTGCAAAAGGCTAGGGTTGCTTTTAGGCATTTCTTGGAGGACGAAGGATACTTCTTACCGGGGATGCCGACAACTACTGCTTGTGGTTGGGGGGATTTTTTTTTTTTGAGTCGTTCTATTGGGTTACTTTGGGATAGTGGTTGGAATATGCCTGGGCATGAGGTACAAGAGCCATCAACCAGTTAGAATAGCAGAAGATGGGAATAGGAGCGTGCTGTGTGATGGAGTGCAGGGCAGTAGTGAGCAGTTTGCTGAGGGTGCTGAAGGGCGGGTGCAGCAGGCGGTGCGTGGGTTTTGGCAATAGGAGCCAGTTGATTGTATTTTGTAGACATGCAGGGCTTGTACTTTGGCTTTGGCTTTGGCTTTTGGAATTTGTATGTGGATGAATTGGTATAAGCTGAGATGGGGATTGGGGATGAACATTGTTGGCGACTATCGGCGATGGTTGCCAACCTTTGGCACTGGTTGTTCATTTTGAATATAGTGGAATTGCATTGCTTGATCCAATGGTTCGACCTGTGCAGTAGTAATGGCTCCTGAAAGTTAATGCAGAAGCAGTAACGGAAAGGAGAGAAATTTGCATGAATCTCACGGTGAGCGATGCCCCATTGGACAAAAGCAGCATGGAGAACCACGAGAAAACCGGCTATAAAGGACCCAAGCACGAAAGCGCCTCCCTCCCTCCCTCCCTCCCCTCCCTCCCTCCCTCCCTCCCCTCCCTCCCCCTTCCCCCCCCCTCCCTCCCCCGTCCTCTTTCCCTCCCTCCCTCCCTCCCTCCCTCTTTACCTTCCTCCCTCCCTCCCTCTTTACCTTCCTCCCTCCCTCCAGTTGTTTACCGTTCAAAGCTGTTCAAACCAACCATTGCTGCCTTGGCCGCAAGACCATGTTTTTAAACCAGGGCGGATCCCAGCCACACTCCAAGTCCTGTCGGTGCCGTACCGTACGGTCCATAGCCGCGAAAACGTGGACGACGCCGACCCACCGCATGCATGCGCTCCAAAATCAAGGAGCCCTACGAAACTTTCTGGCTGCCCGAAGACCGAATTATAACCAATTACGTCAAACCACGTGTACATGCTTGTTATCTTCACAGTCCAAGACCCAAATGGACCACTTTTGACCGTTGGATCGATCTCCAAGATCTTGGTCACAAGTCCCGCGGGTAGACATAAAATTTTCTGCCACTGCCCGGAGCTGGCCCGGGAGAGGGAATCTCCCGTTCCGAAGCGGCGGGGGCCGCCCGCCGCCGGGGAGCCACGATTCGCAGATTGTTTTTTGGCTGCCCGTTTCGGAAAACAAGGGGTGGGCGGCGGTAGGTGCGGGCGGCCAGCCAACAGCAGCGCGTCACGTGTCCATCCAGGCAGCCAAGGCAACCGACAGGGCGGCTCCGGCCAACCGCAGGGATCCGTCGCGCGTGCGAGGTCGCAACGCCGCTGTGTTGCGATCGACTGGGAGTATCTGACTCTGGCTGAAGCAGCTCTGCCCTGAAAATCGGGCAGGAAAATGTTTCGAAATAGAAAAAGGTGATTGGTCGAAAAGGCTGCCCATGGTGTGGGGCAGGTGAAAAAGGAGGGAGATTGGCCAGCGCGGCAGTTTCTGCGGCTGCCCGTCCGTCCGTGTCCGAGCCCGGGCGGCGCGCGCTGACAGGAGGGGGGGGAGAAGGCTGGCCATGGCGAGGGCACGGCAGAGGAGTAGGGCACACTAGCTGTGTTAGGGTTGGCTCTGGTTCGAGCTGGGCCCGGCGAGGAAGAGAGGAGAGGGAGGGAGGGAGGGAGGGAGGGAGGGAGGGAGGGAGGGAGGGAGGAGGAGGGAGGGAGGGATGGAGGGGTGAGATCGACTGTCGTGGTACAGACAGGGAGAGGCAGAGAGAGAGAGGGAGAGAGAGGGGAGAGAGAGGGGGGGAGAGAGGGAGGGAGAGGGAGGGAGAGGGAGAGGTGTGCACTGCTTGCAGGTGTTGTGTGCAGGCTGGAGGGGACTGGTGCAGCAGAGTGGGGATGGCAGTGACTGAGGCGAAGGAGATCAGTATGGTGGAGGAGGAGGGTGGCTGCATAGTGGAGGAGAGGGCGCCGAAGCGCGTGGTAATCATGATGTCTGATACGGGGGGGGGGCATAGGGCGAGTGCCGAGGCGATTAAGCAGGCCTTCGAGCAGGAGTTTGGTGACAATTACCAGGTTAGTAGTTTCATGAGACGCAGAGCTAAAATCGATTAAAAGAAATCATTCAAGGTGACTTAGAGCAAGCCGACTGCATTCGCCTCTTATACTTTTCCTCGAGCGTTAATTTTAGCAGCATGAAGTTAATGTGCCTATTGACAGACATTATCTGTCAGAAAATACATTCAAGGCACACTCGTACTCGCTTGGCAGTTCGTCTCTCTTAAGTTAGTTGATAAGCATTCCTTTTTATTCATAGTCCTCTAATCCTGACGCTTACGTAGATCTATGAATTCTATGGCCTCTTCACAGGTATCGATTGTAGACTTTTGGAAAGAGTACACGCCGTGGCCTATCAGTAACATCCTTGACAGCTACGGCTTTCTGGTCAAGCACGAAATCTTGTGGAAAGCTGCATTCCAACTTTACAAGAATCCTGCAATCCAACACGCACATTTAGCTGCTGTAGCGACAATTGCTGCGAAGTAAGAAACTTTGTTCATGTGTCGATATGCTCTTGAAGTGTGTCGATGTCCATTATACTTCTGTGTAGGACGAGTGGGATGTGGGCACCTTGGCGCTGGCTGCACTTCCATTTTTTGCAGTTTGTCAATGTCTAGTGTGCACCTTGCTAGTTTTAATTAGCAACACTTCATCAGCAGCTTACTCGACGTCCTGTCGTCTAGGAGACATGAGGCTGTTTGTGTACATGGGGCGGGACTTGGTTAAAAGGAGTGGTCTCACTTATGTTCTGTATCTTGGTTGCAGAAAGATTGCTGAAGGTTTGAAAGCGTATGAACCAGACATCATTGTGAGCGTCCATCCACTTTTGCAGCAGATTCCACTACAAATTATGCAGTCCACGGGTCTGCTGTACACTGTTCCATTTACTAGTGTCGTCACCGACTTAAGCACATGTCACCCAACATGGTGAGGAACTGCTTTTCATTCCTTTTCCAAATTACCTGACGTTCAGATTATCATGTACGACGGCCATACATAACCAACTCCTTATGCTATTGCCACTAGCATGGTTTTGTTTTGAATCAACGATCTAATTCGTCTTATGAGGGAGCAAGGCATCCCTCTTCCCTGCAGCAGAGTATTTCCTGCAGCTCTGATATCAGCCGCCAAACAAATGGCAATTTACATCACTTTGTAAAACGGTCTAAATGTCTATTCTCCACTCACTAGCTCGTTTGCAATACACTTGTGAAGTCAGCACGTCCAATAGTGTGCCTGTCAGAAGACGAGATATGCTGCTTGGTTACAGGTGCCCTGCAGCTATCGATAATAGTCCGTCATTCTGAGAGATGATGCATAGTGAAGGTGGACGGAGTCTATTGCCTGACATGAGTTCATAAAACCAAATGTAGTGTGGCTGATTCTTAATCATGTGGTTTTAGCATTCTCAAATGTCAGGGTACAACCATTTGCAGCTAACAATGATAGTGTATTATAGTTCAGTTTGCCAGGAACCGCTGCTATTCAAGGCGCCCTCCCTAGGGAAGGTGTTGTTGGCTGCAGTTGAGAGCACATGCCCTGTGTAGTGTGCTCAGCGGATTAGCCAGGGGTAAAAGTGATCGCTTAAATCCACCACATTAGGTGGTGTAGGCTGAGAAAGCTTTGGGCGAGACGATGGCGATGACGATTCAAGTGAACCCCCTTCTTGTTGATAAGGGGGTTCACTTGAATCGATAATCATTCGATGCGTGTTGACAAGCCCTTGGTTGTCTCGAAGTAGAATCATGGGTGGGATCTGGAACAGACCCTGTTTCTTCTTGCTATCTTCACTAGTTTTAAGCTTGGTCCAAATATGAAATGAGAACAACTCCGGGTCTTGGCAGGTTTCACAAGTCTACATCGATATGCTTCTGTCCCGGCAAAGAGGTTGCTCAGCAGGCAGTCGACTGCGGTCTCAAACCCAACCAACTGAGAGTACATGGTCTGCCTATCCGGCCATCCTTCTGCAAGCCAACAGCTCCCAAGGTTAGTGGTACAGCTTCATTCTGGTCTATCTATTGGATGAGATGCTAATACAAGAAGGAACTTTTTAAGAAATAGTGGGCCCACCTGCATATAGAAGTTGCCTTTTGTTGTTTGTGAGCTATATGGTGCATATGTGAATATCTTACGAGTGATTTAGCGGAGAAGTATTAGCAAGATTGAATCGCCGGAGCAACTCTCACCTGCAAACACCCCGTTCACCAATCTGCGAAGTCTTTCTATTAGTCAGTCAAACGTGTTCCGTGTGAGAGCTGTCAACTGTCCCTCTTGACACATCGTATGTTCGATAGAAGCTATCTCTCAGTCACGTATGATAAGCGACAAGGTGACCCACAGGTGGTGTGCTATTCCTTTTTCAGGAAGAATTGCGAGTAGAACTCGGAATAGATGCAGACCTACCGGCAGTCTTGCTGGTAGGAGGAGGAGAAGGGATGGGTCCTGTGGAGGCAACTGCACGAGCTTTGGCTAAGTCTCTTGGCAGCACGAGGGAGGCCCCCCTTGGACAGTTGGTTGTTGTTTGTGGCCGCAACAAGAAGCTGCAGGCGAAGCTGCAAGCCATCGACTGGCCTATGCCTACAAAGGCGAGTTGAGAAAGTGTGAAAGAAGTGAATTGTGTGAAAGAAGTGAAAGTGTGGAAGAAGTGAAAGTGTGAAAGAAGTGAAAGTGGAAAGAAGTGAAAGTGGGAAAGAAGTGAAAGTGGGAAAGAAGTGAAAGTGGGAAAGAAGTGAAAGTGGGAAAGAAAAGTGAAAGTGGGAATGAAAAGTGAAAGTGGGAAAGAAGTGAAAGTGTGAAAGAAGTGAAAGTGGGAAAGAAGTGAAAGTGGGAAAGAAGTGAAAGTGGGAAAGAAGTGAAAGTGGGAAAGAAAAGTGAAAGTGGGAAAGAAAAGTGAAAGTGTGAAAGAAGTGAAAGTGGGAAAGAAGTGGGAAAGAAGTGAAAAAGAAGTGAAAGAAGAAGTGAAAGTGGGAAAGAAGTGAAAGTGGGAAAGAAGTGAAAGTGGGAAAGAAAAGTGAAAGTGGGAAAGAAAAGTGAAAGTGTGAAAGAAGTGAAAGTGTGAAAGAAGTGAAAGTGGGAAAGAAGTGAAAGTGGGAAAGAAGTGAAAGTGGGAAAGGAAGCCCCCGATGGCAAACGTCAACTCTCTGAACTGTTTTGTGGTCTTTCAAGTTTTGGCTCTTTGTGTACCTGCGGGTTTGGGTTGAGTATTGGATTGCTCAGTGGTTGGTCCCGAGGTTTCTACGATTTAAGTTTAGCGCATTGACTGCTTTTGAATGGGGTTGACGGCTTACAGATAAATGGATTTGTAAGCAATATGCCGGAGTGGATGGCTGCCTGCGATTGTATCATTACGAAGGTAAGCTCACACCTTAAGGGTCTACCATTGTCGATGCGGCGCATTCTCTAGACCTTATGGGGCTTATTAATGAGAAGCTTGGTGAGACTAAAGCATGTTTGATGAGAAAGAGACTTAAGGCCATATAGAAGAATGGAAGTTACCTCCTATCGAGGCAAGGTGCAGTTTCTGACGCTTCTATATTTATAGGAATGTTAAGCAGAGAAAGTGCTTTGTTTCAGGTGGTCTGGCTTCTTCAAAAGTCGGCGAATTGTTCCAATTACAGAGCGAGGTAGGCTGAGCTTTTGGGTTTTGCCTTGCAGGCGGGTCCTGGGACTATCGCGGAGGCCATGATTAAGGGGTTACCTATAATTATTAACGGTTACATTTCAGGACAGGTAAACTATACAGCTCTTAATGGCTAGCCGGTGCGACTGAAACTGCTGAATACAAACTGTGTGATGAATTCCAAGGGGAGAAGTGCCTGTTTTGTAAGGGAAGAGCAAGTTTCTGGTAAAGATGAAACTCCAAGTTGGGTCCTTTTGTGGGTTCTTTAGCTGTATCTGTTTTTTCTAAATACTGAGTCACTCAGTTGTTGGGAATTGCAGGAAACGGGAAATGTCCCATTCGTAGTAGACAATGGGGCAGGGAAGTTTTGTCAAGACCCCCACAAAATAGCTGATATTGTGTACGACTGGTTTGGACCCAACATGAAGGAGCTTTTGGAGATGGCGGAAAATTCTCGAAAGCTTGCACGGCCTGATGCAGTTTTGAAGATTGTGCAAGACTTGGATCAACTCGTGCGGCAAAAGGAGGAGGAGGGAAAAGCCTCTTCAAATGTGAAGAAAATCGAAGAGAGCGAACCAGTTGCTGCTGCATAGTGCAGGTGAGCTGCAAGCTCGGTAGTTATGGGGAGTTGAGGAATAAGGTCGGCTGAAATTGAAGGGCAAAAGTTCCTAGTAGAGTGAAGACTTCAAATTTCGATCGTTGGAGAGATCATAACGTGCTGAGGAGGGGGGGAATTTGAAAGTCTGGAACGATTTCTTTGGGAGTACACTATTCGGCCTCTCTCTTCATAGGAGCATTTGGAGGGGGAGAAGTTCCCTAATAGCGTGGAGCCCTCAGATTTCGACTGTGGATAAGATCATAGGAGGGCGGAGAGAGGGTCTGTTTTCGGCCTCTTCTCTCGCTTCATACGAGCATTTGCTGCTGCTGGGGAGGTGATCAAATGCTCACGTGTATCAAAGTGAGCACCTTATCCCATACATAACATTGGGATGGAAAGTCAGGATGAGAACTACATCAACAACAGTAACATGGAGACATGCAGTGACCGCAGCATCCATGGAAGGGTGCGTGAGTGGAATTTTTATAGACACATTTTACTTTTTCGTATTCATTCTTAATGTTGTTTGTAGCTGGTTCACAGAAGCAGAAATTGCCTATAGTGGTATTGCTGTAATTATAAAGGTTAGCGGAGGTAGCTAATCCCGAGGTGGCTTTCAGGGGCCTCCTCGATGAAGGAACCCTACAACTGTGCAGCTGGGTAGCCGCCGTTTGTTGGGGAACTCTCCAATAATGGCCACGCTGTGAAAAAAAGAAAAAGTTGAAAAAAAGAGAAGAATTGCCGTTTCCGCCCATTGAATTTCCTAACATTGGAATTGCCAGTGATCTTTATAAAAGGAAAACGACGAGCAGTGAGTCATCTGGACATTTTTTTTTCCTTTTTGCTTGTCTTCCTTCTTTGTCACTTCTGACAAATTTATGTGACAAGAAACTGATCTGCTGCAACCCGGTTTTGATTTTGGTGGGCTGTTAAGTGAATATGAAGTTCAGGAAAAGCAGGCCGTTGAAAGCTCAAATGTTCATATTCATGACTGCGGAAAAAGCATTAGCTTTCCAGTTCCTTTTCGCAAGACACTTTGAAGTGAAGTTTGAATGGTTTCGATTTGATTTGATGAATTTATCAGACCTGCATCAAAAGGGGGGGTCAGACTCCACGAAATCTTACGAACAAGAAAAATTCGGAGGTACTCCACCGCAGCAGGATCGCGATGTCGCCAGAGTACTCGTTCTGGTCTCAAATTTACAAACAACTTTTAAGTCTGACCCCTCCTAATACTTACAACTGCATGCAAAATTTTTCACATGTTACGAAAGTTATTTAGTGAGAGTACACGAGGATGTCGTCCCGTTCATGGGGCGACCTTTGTTTCACCACAAAACGACCCAAGTCCTTAAAGTAACTTTATTTCCAGACTTTAACGTATAATTGCACAAGTTAACTGTAACTGTCCGATGTATAGAAATCGGCAGAAAAAACCAACTAGAACAACAACAACACAGACACCTTCCATACGACTAAAAATTCCCTGATCGGAGTCCTTTTTCAAACGTTTCTTAGCTCAGACCTAACCACAACTGAGTGTGAGAACAATCTTGAAAAAAGTTCTTACACGTGCATCCGTTGGCTCTCCGTTTCCAACAGCCCTAACGCCGATAATCTGTTCTATGCGGAGATGAACTTCCTCCCTGTTGACTGTAGTTCCCATGAGGGGGGTGGCTCGTCCTTGCATACTGCCCGTCAATGTCAACATATGTTGCGCCCTGAGCAGCCCCTCCGCCCAACAGCAGCCATCAGGAAAGGCCCACAAGACAGATCAGATTGTCGTTTTAACGAAAAGAGAACAAAGAACCAGTTAGAGATTCATACGAGTCTGCATGCAAAACTGGGGACTCCTCTCTACTTGCCAGAGGTGGGGCCCTGAAAATGCAGCTTTTCATCTTTACCTGAGCGCCGTATGTCCGACCACCGTAAGGCTGCCCTGCTGGAGGGGGTGGAGGTCCTCCAGCCGACCTGCAGGAATACCTTCCATAAGAGTCAATACGACATCCCTCCCTCCTCCCTCCCTCCTCCCTCCCTCCCTCCTTCCCTCTCCACTTCAACATCCTCTACAACTTCGTCACGCCAGCAAACTCTGAGGCATATAACACATTCTTTTCCTATCTTCACTTTGCTCGGCGATCAGATTTTATGCTAGGGTTTTTAGGGTTTTGGGGTTTTTTTTTATTAGAACACAGGGTCGTGTTTCAAAGCTCATTAGCTGATATCCCAAGTTCCCTTATACGTACCCAAAACCGGCCCCTCCACGCCCTCCTGGAGGAGGTCCCCTCCCTGCACCTCCGTATGGCCCATAACCTCCATACTGCCCCCCCCCACCTCCCCTCCCTCCTCCTTGAGGAGGGACCCCTGGCCCAAACCCTGTCCCTCCCCCTCCCCCATATCCAGGACCTCTCCCTGCTGCTCCTACATAGCCCGGTCCCCCCGGGGGACCCCTCCCACTTGGAGGATATGGGCCGGGTGGCTGCCTTCCAGGGGGTCCTCCTCCAGGAGGAGGATGGGGGTAAGGGGGATTGCTGCCCCCACGAGGAGGGAGGAGGCCGGGAGGATTGTGAGAGGGCATGCGGGAGGGGGGAGGGAGAGGTTGGGGCCCACTCCTTTGACGTTTGGCGTGCATCTCCTCTTGCTGCTGCTGACGTTGCTGTTGTCGCTTCTTCTTTGTTTGGTATTCATGGGAAGCTTCGTATTTCGGAAGGCTGTCCAGAGCAAGCGAAGAACGAGGATTACAGCAAAAAACACGGGGTGAAAAATCAGCCTCATGTGGATGAAATATGCTACAAAATATGCAAGTGGGTCGCAGAGACTAGTCTAATTTAATCAACTTGATACGCAGAGGTTCACATATGTAAAGCGCACTCTGCACTATCGACTGACAATAGACAGGTAAAAAAAGGGAGAGAGAGCCGAGCACGGCTCGTTTCGTAGCTGCCGCCTCAACCTCCCTCCTCCTCCTCTCTCCTCCTCTCTCCTTTCTCTTCTCTCCTCCTCCTCCCTCCTCCTCTTCTCTCCTCTCTCTCCTCTCCCTCCTCCTCCTCCTCCCTCCTCCTCCTCCTCCTCCTCCTCCTCCTCCTCCTCCTCCTCCTCCTCCTCCTCCTCCTCCTCCTCCTCCTCCCTCCTCTTCCTCCTCCTCCTCCTCCTCCTCCTCCTCCTCCTCCTCCTCCTCCTCCTCCTCCTCCTCCTCCTCCTCCTCCTCCCTCACCTCTGCTGCTGCTTTCCTCACCTGCCGGGTTCACAGGGGAGCGGGTCCGTCCAGAAATACTCCGCATCGAGTGCATCCTTTGCAGAAATTCGCTGAATCAAACACAGGGGGGGGGGGCTCCTAGTGGTTTCAGCGGCAGAGTGCACTTAAGAGAGAGCAGAGAGCACAGCGCTTTACTTGAGTTGACTTTTCAACTAGAGTTTAAAAGGCAGCGAGTGAGAGCAGCACCTTGGCAGGGTCAAGAGTCAACATGCGCTCCACCAAATCCAACGCATGGCGGTCAAAGCTGCCCATACCCATACCCATACCCATGCACGTAACCCATGGCCCTCCTTTGTTATCCCCAACCCTGGCAATATGTAGCAACTAAAAATTCCTAGCAGAGAGTTGTTCCACATGAGATGATGATGCCGTGCTATGTGATGTCATTACTTCTTCTCACTTGCATGCAGTGGGCTATGAGACGTACTGCTTGAACTGTTCTCGAACGCGGCGTTTTTGAGAGCGTTCTGGTTTGAACTGCTGATAGTATGGGAGAGAGGACACTCCTAGCCATGTGCTTTCATCAGGTGACCCGCACAGGTTGAAGATGTGGCTCAGCTGTTCGAACTGCCATTACCAAACCCACCATAGCGTTGCTCTCAGTGAAATCTCAAGGAAAAAAACATTACGGAAATGAAAGTGATGCTCAAAGCAGCAGTGCACCCGCTTATAGATGTAACTACATAATCTGTACTTCACTTCATTGAAGTGTCATTTCAGCGAAGTGTAAGGATTGCATGTGCTGGTAAAAGCCCTCGATCCTATCCCAAACAAGCGGGCATAACTAGCACAAAGAAGTAACAGAAGGCCGTACAGATACTTGCATGTATGCCTAGGGTTTAACCTCCCTCAGTTAACACCCCAAACCTACCTCAGTTTGCTTCACAAAACAGACTGAACTAAGTTCAGAATGGCTGCAATTACCCTCACCTCATTCTTGCCTGGCAAAATCGGCTTTCCGTTAAGAAGCTCTGCGAAGATGCATCCAACAGACCACATATCTACAGCCGGTCCATATTTGGTTGATCCCAAAAGCAGCTCCGGAGGTCTGCAGCAAAAGCAGAAAATTCTTCGCCGTCTCTATCTCTCCACTGGAAAAGGATTGGCAACCTGAAAGACCCATTCTATATAAGCTGTTATTGTCTAAGGTTCAATTACCCCCCTGAATGCTGTCCCTTATACTTTCTTCATGCGGATAATTACGCTTCTCTCGCAAAACCCCAAAATATCTTAGCTATCGGGTTCTGAATGCCTAAGAAACTAGTTTTTCACCAAATGCAGACACATGATCTGTAACGAGAGCTCTTCCTCTGCCGAATGATGTAACAACACAGAATTTTGACCACAAAAAAAACATAGTTTCTCGCCTCGTCCTTCTCCCAACCTGTACCAAAGGGTGATGACCCGGTTTGTAAGCTGCCCCGAGGAGTCGCTGCTGAAGGCTCTTGCCAAACCAAAGTCCGCCAACTTTAAGATTCCATTGTTATCGATAAGAAGATTAGAACCTGCACACCATCCACATAGAACATCAACAGACCACACAAGCAAAAACTGACAGTAAATACGCAGAAGTGGACTAAGGACAAAAAAGTTGATTTAGGGTATTGGATCTGTATGGGATTCATGAAAAAAAAAGAATGGGACTGAAGTTACACTATCATTCACTTTACGTCAGAGTGAACGATAGCTTTGAAAAGAAGTGAATGCTCACCCTTAATGTCACGGTGCAGAACCTGGTTAACATGACAATAGTGGAGTCCTGTGAGCAGTTGCCTCATATAGCACTGCAATCACGGGATAACGGTTGCACAGAATAATAGTTGAGGAAATCGGCACATCCTTTCAACAGAGTGTCGAGTTTTCTGTTCTTTGTGTCACATTGAGTGAAGGTTTAGGCAGTGCCAATGGCCAAGCAGTCGTGAATGAAGACTTTCACGTCACTGTATTCAATGGTCGCTTTGGAGCATCTCCTGACACAACTACCTCTCTAACCTCATCATGACTTTGTTGTTTTGATGCACAAATCCTTTCAAGCTATAAAGCGACATAATTGTTATCCAAACCCATCTACTAGTTTGACTAGCTCAAAGTTTAGTTAGTTTTAGTTAGTTAGTTTCGACTAGTTTGCGAATCCTTCAGTGACTTGAGTGCTTGATCAGAATATCTCATCCCTCAACCTCCTAGAAATCACCTCACCATTCCAGGACACTGCAGGGTATCAAAAGTAACTGCAGTTACACACCTTGATTTGTGGTGTGGTGAATCGCATGCCAGGTCGATCAGAAAGTCCGGTAAGGTCATGGTCCATGTACTCAAACACCATATAGATACTCCCTTTATACTTGTTGTTTTCTTGAGCTGTCCCAAAGCCAACAAGTATTTAAAAAACCTTCGACACGACTTCAGGTGACGTCACTAACCTGTAAACGATATCTCTCAGTGAACCTAACCTAGAAGAACATGTCAATGCCGTGGGTAATCTCGATGAACGAACCTAAAAGGAAACCTTTCAAAAAACAAGATTGCATTATACGAATCCCAAAGAAATCAGAAGTCGCAAACAGACTATTTTCTGACTCCCAACCCAAATTGAAGTATTGTGACATCTACGAACGGAGAAAGGTGCTTAAGGTACATGTTACTGCAGAAACATCAAAGCTTCTACCATTCAGAATTGCTTACATATGAGGGGTTAGCTAAGAGTAAGGGAGGTGGGCCAAGCCGCGAGAAAGATCTCAGAGACCACGCACCAACGTACCTTTGGACGTAACGATTTCTTTCAACTTAATGACATTCGGATGCTTGAGCTTCTTCAAAATTTTAATTTCACGTATTGCTGTGATTGGAAACTGCGAAGGCCAACAAGCTTGCATGTATTGAGTTTCATCATAGGACAACTCCAAATACATATTCCAGTCGCGTAGACATGACAAATTCCATTCAGCTTTTAATCCAATAAGCAGAATATTCAAATATGAGCAGTAAGTTAAAATTAAATAAGAAGCCAGCTGGTACTCGCAGACACTCTCCATATAAATATATGTTGTAATTGCCCGCCGAGACAAAGACAAAAGGACCGGAATCTCAGACTTTCAACTCACCCCTTCCTTCTCGTTATCCATGCGGACCTTCTTCAGCGCCACAATATCCCCTGTCGCCTTCTCCTTCGCCATGTACACCTGCCTGCCCTCGCAACAATTCGGCCTCCATGCGGCCCGTCAGCACTGTACCGTCACCCACTGCATAGAAGAGAAAAAAATCTGTCCACAATGCCCCTGCGGCAGAGAGAGAGAGAGAGGGAGAGAGAGAGAGAGAGAAAGAGAGAGAGAGAAAGAGAGAGTGAGAGAGAGAGAGAGAGAGAGAGAGAGAGAGAGAGAGAGAGAGAGAGAGAGAGAGAGAGAGAGAGAGAGAGAGAGAGAGAGAGAGAGAGAGAGAGAGAGAGAGAGAGAGAGAGAGAGAGCCTACCCGTAGGTGCCCTCGCCAATCTGTTCGAGCTTCTCAAAGCACTCCACGCTGCGGGAGCCCCAGGAGGGCGGCTCGTCCAGGTTCAGCTTCCCTGCCGCCGCCACCGCCATGGATACGCACCTCCCCGCACCACAGGAGCGAGATAGCGCAACCGCTGGCTCATGGAAGGCCGAGAGCGGCAGAGAGAGGGCCGGCCATGGCGGAGAGGAGAAGGCTTCAGGGGGGCCAACAGGGTGCCGATATTCAAACGATATTCAATACATATCGGAAACGGACGTTTCCCAATTCCGACATATCGCCTCTTTTATAGTTTCGATATATTTAATACATTGAGATAATCGAAATAGACATACTCCGATATTATCGTAGATAGACATACAGTAACCCCCCCCCCCCATAGTATTTTCCACCCGAGAACTTTCGTTACCCAAGAAATTTGCCCTGATTTGGAGGAAACCACTTTTCTCCGCACTTCTACTTTCCAATCCCAAGATTTTCGTCCAATATCGGCCCAAACCATGGCGAAAATATTAGGGTGGGTACTGTATCGCGATATATTTCGATACGGTACGGAATTGGAAGCCAGCCTTCTCTCTCCCTCTTTCTCCGCTCCAGCGCAGGTCGGCGTTTCCGCCGCTCCCTCTCCCTCCCTCTCCCACTCTTCCTCTCCCGCTTTCCCTCTCTCCCTCCCTCTCTCCCTCTACTCTCTCCCTCCCTCCCTCACGCCTTCGCGGCCGCTCCGTCTCTGGCGCCATGAGCTTCTCGCCGTCATCATGGACGCGGATGGTCCCTCAGGGAGCAAGGCCGTCGGGAGGAGTGGTGGGAGCGATAGCGGTGGGCGGAGCGTTGCTCTATGGCGCAGTGAACAGCCTCTACAACGTGGAAGGCGGGCACCGCGCCATCGTCTTCAACCGCATCGTGGGAGTGAAGGACAAGGCAGGGCTCTGCTGCCTTTTGCCTTTTCTCGGCTTATTGCAGATAATGTATGAGGGATGAGGGCGCTAATCAGGAGAATAGAGAACGATAAAATTCGTTTAATTCTTATCAAGAGTGGCGGCTTTATTGACTTCTAATTTAATATGCGGGTTGGGAGAGGCGCATGCAGGTGTATCCTGAAGGAACTCATTTGATGATTCCTTGGTTTGACCGGCCGATCATTTACGATGTGCGAGCGCGACCTAATCTTGTGGAAAGCACTTCCGGCAGCCGGGACCTGCAAATGGTACTTTTTTTGTGTGCACTAATGCGCTGCGCAATTTTAGAGAATGTATCTGTGGAAGTGCATGGGGTGGACAAGGCGGAGAGGGAGGTCTTGCGACTTCAGGCCTTCCAATAGACATTCCATCTTGGGTGAATATGTCGTAATGAGAAACGAGCGTCTCCAAGGCTGTCTAGTCATGTTCACACTTTCGTTCAAATTCTTCTGGTGATGTTGTGGTATTCATATTGGGGGATTTGATGTCTCCTGTGAACTTGAAATTGGTGCTTTAGGGTTTTGCTAGCTCTTTTTTTCTGGCCGACAAAACGCCATTTTCATGTTTCTCCTTCTAGTGTACTTTACAAAGTTGGCAAGAAAGTTATAGCGGAATTTTTTGCCTAGATTTCTAAGGATTTAAGAGCATTTTCTTGAAGATTTCTAAAGGATACAAAAGCTCTTTTCTGAAAACTAAAAAATGGGCGCATGTTTGTACTTTAAACTCATCTTCTAGTCGATGGTGTCACGTCACCGTCAATTAGTTTTCATGTCTCTTCCGTGACAGCATTCTTTCTGATTTCTGATTAAAAATCTTAAGATAACAGATGCATTTTTGTCATCCACACTTAGGGTTTAGAAAACACGTTAGCAAGGGACATGAAAGATTGAAATTATGGAGGCAATGAGCTTCTTGGCACATCGTTTCCACGTAAAGGAAATAGCTCCTGTTGTTGACCTGTAACCTTTTTACTGCAAAAATCGGAATGGTTTTATTTTGGTTTCGTGTTGCCTGTATTCGATTTTCCGTCAGCTGTATGCAATGGGGCTGTACAACGTGGGTTTTCTGAAGTTCTCAAATCTGACCCAAAATGCGTAAGTTTCGAGTACTTAAGGACTCCAGATACTACAAGCTTGAAAGGAAATCATATTGAAAACTCAGTAATTAGCTGGTTAGAGTTAAGTGGTGTCTTCAGTAAGAGTCTTTCAAACTTGCAGAACATTCTGTTCAGCTGTGGAATCCTCCAATGCTGACTGAGTAATTTCCGAGTTATCGTGGAGTTGGCATCGTCATACAAACTGTTCAGGACTTGGGTCTCGCATGAAGGATTGGTCAGCCGATGCTTGCTACTCGAGTCAGATCAAGTCAAGTATAATGTTTCAGGCCTGTTTCAAAGCTGGGAAAATTTGAGAGGAAGAGTCCCGATACCACTCTAGAATGAGAGCAGTTAATTGAAAATTGAATGTGAGGTTTATCTGACCGTCCACAGAATGGATGGGGTGCTGATGTGACCTTTAGGTTCGGATTACACTTCGAGTTTTGACCCGGCCAATGGCTGACCGGCTCCCCCACATCTACCGCACACTTGGACAAGACTATGCAGAGAGAGTGTTACCTTCCATCGTGCAGGAAACACTGAAGGCAGTCGTTGCCCAATACAATGCGAGCCAGCTCATTACGCAGCGTGAGGTCGTCTCTCCCCCTCGCCTTTTTGTGTTTATTCACTCTCCCAACTACTCTAATGTTGTTGGTGCATTTTTTAAATACATCCGTAGTGCGAGCTTTACGGAGTCGCAATATTGCATGGCATCTCCTGAAAAAGCTCAGATTATGAGTGTGAGGGTGGAACGATGTTGAAGTTGGCAAGAAACGAGTTCATTCAGGACTTTCTGTCACTGAGAGAAGAGGTAGAGGTCTTTCTACTTGCGTGGCGAAATCACCTCCTATGCAGACACCGTTTCTTAATGGGCTAGGGAGCAAACGAGGAGCAGGAATATGCTGAGCGGATACTTTGCGGGTTCTCTTTGTTGCAGGTGGTAAGCCGAGAAATTCGGCGGATACTGCAGGAGAGGGCAGAGAGCTTCGACATTGCTTTGGATGACGTGTCCATTACAAACCTCACCTTTGGAAGGGAGTTCACAGCCGCCATTGAGGCCAAGCAGGTGGCTGCACAGGAGGCAGAGCGAGCCAAGTTTGTGGTAGAGAAGGCGGAGCAGGACAAGCGCAGCGCCGTCATCAGGGCGCAGGTAAATTGGTGGTAGATTATCGTTTGTGGGGTGTAACAAGCAGTATGATACGTGAATCCTGTTTGGGGCATTGGGTTGGAATTCAATTCTTTCATGTTTCTCCAAGGTATATATCTGAACAAACGTTGTTTGTTCAGATATATACCTTGGATATATACCTCTGAACGTTGTTCGTTCTGTGGATATGGAGATGTTTTGATCGACAAAACTGTGAAGAAGAAGCGTGGTTCTAACCCTAACATTTATAAAAGAGGAATGTATTGGAATGTTAGTCTGTTGGCAGAGGAGAGAGAACGAGAGGAGTGGAGGTGCTGATGAGAGCCCATCTGCTTGTCCGCCTTCTTAATATTTAGCCTCTCTGGATGGGATGTGCAGGGAGAGGCGAAGAGTGCTCAGCTCATTGGAGAGGCCATTGCCAATAACCCGGCCTTTATCATTCTGCGTAAGATCGAGGCTGCAAGGGAGATTGCAAACACTGTCGCGCAGTCACAAAATCGTGTGTTTTTGAACTCCGATAATCTGCTCCTCAATTTGGGAGACGTGCAGGTGGAGGAGCCTAAGAATGCTGAGAACAAGGGGAAGGGCAAGTAATGCAGGGAGCTGTCTTTGCTTTCTTCCTCTCTGTGAGAGGACGAGGGCCCTTATTCATGGTGCCTCTGTCAAATGCTTCGCTGCAACTTCCAATAAGTCCTTTGTGGCCCAATTTTGGTCGCTTATTGTTCAAAAGTCGGCTTGCTCGTACTGTAGAGAGAGCGAGTGCGAGATAGAGAGGAGAGAGGGAAAAGGAGAGGGAGAGGGAGGAGGGAGAGAGTGAGAAATGCTCAGTTGAGAGGAGTGGAGCAGATACCCCGAGGGACATTGTGAGGACGTGAAGGCAGCAGACCCGCATGTATAGGCGTGGAGTGTGCCTGAGTTGGCCAATTCGGTCGGTCATTCATTCACACGCTCGGTGCTGCGCACATGCACGTGGCTCTGCCCTTGAGGTTTCTGAGCCTGCTGCTGCTGCTGGTCGCCTCATGCACTGCATGGCCAGCGTAATGTGACTTTTGTTACCATGATGCTTTACGGTGTCATCTAAAGTTTCAGTTCAGCACACTCGTTCCTGTTTTTGCCATACTTGAACATGCGTGACAGTTCTGCACTGCATTATTACTTACTGCACAGGGAACCAAAACGTGCCTCTTTATAGAGTAGACACTTGGGAGTGAAGGAAAGCAACAAAGAGAGGACGAATGCCACCAACTGGGAAGTGCCTGCACAGGTCTGACCATTATGTAAGCTACTATTGGACAACTATACCAGCTAATGGTGTGTCAGCCATAGCATCCAATGGTTCGCAACAATTGTGATCCAGATTGATCCCATAGTCCTACAATTCCTGGTCCAGGGGATACATTCAAATACATGAAAACGGCCCTGTAGTAGTTAACTCTTGGAGACAGAATTGAGGCCAAGACTAGACCGACGAAATGGTGGAGATCTACTTGCTCGCCTTCCATGCTCTTACTTCAACACTCGATCATCCAACGACCAACAACGACGTCAGCCGCGACAAAAATCAACCCATCAACAGGTTCAGCTTTGAAGGCCAAACTTTGGCTCGCTCTAGTGAGCCTATTCTTATCTGACCTAAACCTTCAAGCTGCAGGCGATCAGACCAAGTTCACTGAACCCAATAAGGGAGGGCCCCCCTTTCCAGAGCGCAGTAAATGTACATTAGAGAGAAGCCTTGAAGAACTCTTCACGCTTGGACCTACTAGCTCAAGAAAGCTTGTCCACCGGAATCCCTCAAAACATGGACAGAAAATGAACAAAAACCCAGGAGAGATGTGCATAAGCCTACCCGGCTAACTGTCAGACCCGCAACCTACCATGGAATGTAGGCAGAGCAACAAAGTACAGGACTTTGAATCTCAGTGAGTGGACTTGAACTTTGCAGACCTTTCCAAAGTACCCAACATCAACATTTTAAGAAAATACCGTCAAACGAGAAGCTCGGAGAAAACTAGTATTCAAGATTTACACTCAGAACACTCGAAAACAATCACTTTATAAAAAAAATAGGCACCAAATTCACAGTTATCATCAAAACATGACCTACAAAACTTGTGTTAGGGGTTCTTGAAACTCCGCTCTACAAAAGAAGAAACCAAACAAAGTGCTGTGCCTTTATTGCATTTCTTGAAACGAATTGAATCTGCAAACTTTTTGGAAACATGGGTTCAAAGTCACCGATAATGAAACAAAATAGTCATTACATGTCAAACTGCATGTCAGAGTTGAAGAATATCAAGACGAGGATTGATTATCTCTGGCACAGTGATGAAAAGTTGCTCCTTCAAGCAGCAGCCTCAGCCTCTTCTTCGAACTCGGGCTCCTCTTCAGCACTTGCGTCCTGGTACTGCTGGTACTCGGAGACCAAGTCATTCATGTTGCTCTCTGCCTCTGTGAACTCCATTTCGTCCATGCCCTCGCCTGTGTACCAGTGGAGGAAAGCCTTCCTCCTGAACATGGCCGTGAACTGCACACTCACACGCTTGAACATCTCCTGGATGGATGTGGAGTTCCCGACGAACGTGGAAGCCATCTTCAGGCCCCTGGGAGGGATGTCACAGACACTGGACTTCACATTGTTCGGAATCCATTCCACGAAGTACGAGGAGTTCTTGTTCTGCACATTCAGCATCTGCTCATCCACCTCCTTGGTGCTCATTCGCCCACGGAACATTGCGGAAGCAGTCAAGTAGCGCCCGTGCCTTGGGTCTGCGGCACACATCATGTTCTTGGCGTCCCACATCTGCTGAGTGAGCTCAGGGACAGTGAGAGCACGGTACTGCTGCGAACCGCGTGACGTCAATGGAGCAAACCCAACCATGAAGAAGTGAAGTCGCGGGAAGGGAATCAGATTCACAGCAAGCTTGCGAAGGTCGGAGTTCAGCTGGCCGGGGAACCGAAGGCAGCAGGTAACACCGCTCATGGTCGCAGAAATCAGATGGTTCAAATCTCCGACTGTTACGCCACAGATACAAATAATCGTCAACATATTGACATACTAAGCGCTTCTTACACTAAACTAACAAATCAAAACAAGAAATAAAAACAGACTAACAGAAATAAATAATTAATCACCACAAGAGTTATTCATTGAATGTGACTGTTATAACATGTTTTACGAACATGCGATAACAGCCATGATACTGCAATTGCAGTAAAACCTATCCTGAAACGTGCTTAACTACACTTCCAGAATATGCAATAATCGGCATCTTAAATGCTCCAAGATTGTGTTAGAAATTGAAGACTTAACTCGCTTTCAGTGTGAAAGACTACCGCAATACGTGCAAACTGACTTCAAGTCACGTTACTGCGACTGCAGTTAAATTATTTTGAATCGGGCTTAACTGTAGGTTCAGCAAATGCGAAACAGAAGCAGTCTATTTGCTCTAAGATCATCCAAGATCGTGGAAGAAACCAGCATTTTACTCTGGACAACACTTACAGCTGGGAGTCGTGAGCTTCAAAGTACGGAAGCAGATGTCATAAAGGGCTTCATTGTCCAACACCATGCACTCGTCAGCATTCTCCACAAGCTGATGCACGGAAAGAGTGGCATTATATGGCTCAACCACGGTGTCTGACACTTTCGGTGAAGGGAAGACAGAGAACGTAAGCATCATCCTGTCAGGATATTCCTCCCGAATCTTTGAAATGAGCAAAGTTCCCATTCCTGAACCGGTTCCACCTCCAAGAGAGTGGCAGACTTGAAATCCTGCAGAGCAGACAACAGTCTTTAAATCAACAGTCGCTCAAGAGTAGAGACATCTCAAGGTTCGATAAGCTTCCGCAGGTTGATTCATGAGCATTCTCAACAGAATCTAGTCTGTTTCTGCCTTCAACTTCCGATACAAGGCAATATCACAGAGTGAAAGCAACCAATAAAGCAAACTCAAAATGGAAAACGACCGTGCATAAGACAAACAAGAACATTTAAATGACAGCAAAAGATCTTCAAGGACCAATCAATCATAAATCAGGAAGGAAACCGCAAGGGTGGCCACGAAACACCTTATCAATCTAGAAGGACAAGAGCTCACGAGCAGTGATAAATAGATGCATGAGCCAGCATCACCAAAGTCCTACTTCAAGGAGAGAGCACACAGTCCACTTGGAAGCACCAAATCACCTTGCAGGCAGTCACAGCTCTCAGCCTCCTTGCGCACGACATCAAGGACGGAGTCAATCAATTCTGCTCCCTCCGTGTAGTGACCCTTCGCCCAGTTGTTTCCTGCGCCTGACTGCCCAAACACGAAGTTGTCTGGTCGAAAGATCTGTCCATATGGTCCAGAGCGGACACTGTCCATCACTCCAGGCTCCAGATCCTGCAGGGATGGGATCACACATTTCGAGGCATTAGTTTGAATAGGCCACATCCACAACATCCATTCATAAAGCTCACAATCCTGCCAGTCCTCACTCAAAAAGGAACTCAGCACAGCAATTCAGCAGTGGCACTGATGCCGTCAGCGGTCCTTCTCATGCACTCCTCGTAAGCCCTGCTACGAATCATGCTGACACATAAAAAAAAGTCAACGCACCATGAGCACCGCTCTCGGAACATATCGCCCTCCGCTGGCCTCGTTATAGTACACATTGATTCGCTCCAACTGCAAGTCTGAGTCTCCATGGTATGTTCCCGTAGCATCAATCCCATGCTCGTCGCAGATGACCTCCCAGAACTTGGCACCGATCTGGTTGCCGCACTGTCCACCCTGGATGTGCAGAATTTCCCGCATGGCTGCGTCTTCGAGGAAGCGAGCAGCAGCAGACAAACACGGAGACTGAGTGAGCGAGCGAGAGTGCAGCAGCAGCTGCAGCAGAACAGCAGCAGGCGCCGCAGGACCGAGCTGAGTGCGCCGACTGCCTGCCTCCCTGCCTCCCTGTGCCCTTCCTGTTCCTGCTCCTGCCCAGTAACAGCAGTGTCGTAGTGACCGACTGACTGACTGCCTGCCTGACTGCCCTCCCTCCCTCCCTCCCTCCCTGTCCGCCCGCGAGTGTCTGACAGAGGCGCGGCGCTCCACCCAAGGTACCCCCCTGTTCACCGTAAGCCAATTATGGTTCGCCACGTATGCCTATAATCTGACATGTCACGCCGTGATTGGCTACGGTCCAGCACAGTGCGCTCAATGGCGTCCCGCGCGGCGCTGGCTGAGGGCGGCGGCGCGCTCTGCCTGTCATTCGCCAGCCAATGAGGGCCGCTCCGGGCGGGCGGGCGGTCTTTGGCAGATCCTGCGCGCCCAAATCTTTTTGGCGGAAGGAATCGAGGAGGCGATCGGGGAGGCCTAGGCTAGGGGAGGCTAGGGGAGGCTAGGATAGGCTAGGCTAGGCTACCTACCAAGGGGGCGCGCCATTGGTCAAAAAATGCGGCGTTGCGAAGGGGATGGGGTACAAATGGGGCTGGCAGGGGACACGTGTCGGCGAAGGCGGGTTTAAATGGGGTGTGGATTTTTGAGTGGAAGTGAAACGTGTGCCGTACGTTTTGTTGAAGTTCAAAATTTGAAATCGGATGGCTGAACGGAGCGGAGCTATGGAGGCGCTGTTTAACTGGGAACGGGGAACAGAACTGGCTGAGCATGGGAGGGGCGTTTGGGCTCTCGATTCCCCTGAAGTTTCTCATACTCCACTCCCCACGGGAATGAAAGATCAGGGAAATATATCCTTCATGGTGTAGGAAAACGGGATATTTCCCCACTCGCAAGCCACCTCGTGCAACAGCTGCAATTGGCATGTCCTACTTGACACTACAAACACGGGAAAGAGTTTTGCGGTTGCACGTTTTTGTTGTATCTGTCGAGTGATCCTTGGTCAGATTCCAAAACAGTGAATGGCATGGTGCCATACTCAACCTATATGCCACACCATGCCATGACACATCATAAAAATTTACACGGTGACATCCTGCATGTGCGCAACATCCATGCGCACATCCATCAAACGAGGGCAGTGGCATTCAGCATACAACCAAGAGCTCAGGAAACCTGTGAGTAGCACAGCACAGAAACTACGCTATGCAGCAGATTGATATGTGCACATCACAATTGACCTAAATTGCATGGCGACCAGCAAGTTAGGAGGCATCAAAAGTGGAGACCAGACTCTGGATAACGAAACATTCTGGACAACACTCGAAGCAATGGGCAAGGTTTAGACCCCAAATGTTGAAAAAACGCAATTCGGGCAATTTACAGTCTCCCTAGGGTTCATAGGATTATGGTCGACAGCAATTACATTTCTGACAGGTAATGCTTTTCAAGCGAAAAAATGTCCCGGCAGAATTGACCCCTAAACCCCTCTGCATGGCATTGACACTCCAGCCAGAAGTTAACCTACCACACCAAAACGGTACCTCCATGCCTTGTTCCGAACAGCTAGTGTAATATTAACAAAACTCAAAATGGAAGTTAGAAAAACTTCAAATTTAAGAAGCCGCAGCCTCCGCCTCCTCGAACTCGGGCTCCTCTTCAGCACTTGCGTCCTGGTACTGCTGGTACTCGGAGACCAAGTCATTCATGTTGCTCTCTGCCTCTGTGAACTCCATTTCGTCCATGCCCTCGCCTGTGTACCAGTGGAGGAAAGCCTTCCTCCTAAACATGGCCGTGAACTGCACACTCACACGCTTGAACATCTCCTGGATGGATGTGGAGTTCCCGACGAACGTGGAAGCCATCTTCAGGCCCCTGGGAGGGATGTCACAGACACTGGACTTCACATTGTTCGGAATCCACTCCACGAAGTACGAGGAGTTCTTGTTCTGCACATTCAGCATCTGCTCATCCACCTCCTTGGTGCTCATTCGCCCACGGAACATTGCGGAAGCAGTCAAGTAGCGCCCGTGCCTTGGGTCTGCGGCACACATCATGTTCTTGGCGTCCCACATCTGCTGTGTGAGCTCAGGGACAGTGAGAGCACGGTACTGTTGTGAACCGCGCGACGTCAATGGAGCAAATCCAACCATGAAGAAGTGAAGTCGCGGGAAGGGGATAAGATTCACAGCAAGCTTGCGAAGGTCGGAGTTCAGCTGGCCGGGGAACCGAAGGCAGCAGGTGACACCGCTCATGGTCGCAGAAATCAGATGGTTCAAATCTCCAACTGCCAAAGGACAAACAGACGAAAAAAACTCATATAATAAGCCTCATTTATTTTAAAAAATCTGGCAAGAATTGAAGAAGATTCCATAACTTGACAGATGCATTAGCAACTACTGCATAAAGCTTCCTCTATCAGGTGTAGATATAGGATCAGATGTAGATGTATCAGATGTAGCACGCTTCAAACCAGTGTTCACTATCAGGATTTGAGAACTTAGGGAAATGTACAGAAGTTCAACTGATCAAGTTGGTTACTCTCGGATATCTTTAAAAGATATTTAAGCTGATCATGCGGTTGACACACAGTTGGAGGAAAAAATCGAATGGCTTGCAGAATATTCCGAAAAGGACATGAAAGGAACTCAGGTTAGCATCAACACTTACAGCTGGGAGTTGTAAGCTTCAAGGTACGGAAGCAGATATCATAAAGAGCCTCGTTGTCCAAGACCATGCACTCATCCGCATTCTCCACGAGCTGATGCACGGAAAGAGTAGCATTATACGGCTCAACCACAGTGTCTGACACCTTCGGTGAAGGGAACACAGAGAAGGTAAGCATCATCCTGTCAGGATATTCCTCCCGAATCTTTGAAATGAGAAGAGTTCCCATTCCTGAACCGGTTCCACCTCCGAGAGAGTGGCAAACTTGAAATCCTGCAAAAGAGAGCAATGTGGTGATAAGAAAAAACGAGCAGGAATGCACTTCTGGAACTTATGCTTAGAGGACAAGAACAGCAAGATTCAACAAAACTTAAAAGTTGACAGGGTAAAAAAAAACTTGCAGAAGCAGCACATACAATGCATATTGACTGAAAACTCATAAATGAAAAGCGTTAGATATACTTTCACTGAAAAACGATACACTACGCATGTACGGCAAAAAGCACACTCACCCTGCAAGCAATCGCAGCTCTCGGCTTCCTTGCGCACAACATCAAGGACAGAATCGATAAGTTCCGCTCCCTCTGTATAATGACCCTTCGCCCAGTTGTTTCCTGCGCCTGACTGTCCAAACACGAAGTTGTCTGGTCGAAAGATCTGTCCGAAAGGACCAGAGCGCACGCTATCCATCACACCAGGCTCCAGATCCTGCACAGACAGAGAGGTAAGACTTCATATATTGAACCAGTCAAAGTACAATCAGCAAAAGACTTCTGGAGAAAACAAATCCAACACAAAAAATGAAGTCGGTGTCATACAAGAAAGCAACCCAACCGTCACAGAATGACAACATACTTTTCCACGACACACTTTTCCACGACACACTTTTCCACACGCAACGGAAGATAGAACATCGGCCCTGCCATTCAAAATTCCCGGAGCTTCAGATTTTTTAGCGCAACCAAAGGACACACACCATGAGAACCGCCCTCGGGACATATCGCCCTCCGCTGGCCTCATTGTAGTACACGTTGATACGCTCCAGCTGCAAGTCTGAGTCTCCATGGTAAGTTCCAGTCGGGTCGATGCCATGCTCGTCGCAGATGACCTCCCAGAACTTAGCACCGATCTGGTTTCCGCACTGCCCGCCCTGAATGTGCAGTATTTCCCGCATGGTGGCGACGAAGCGTGAAGTGCACCGGCAGAAGGAAGTGCAGCGGAGCGGGTGGCGACCCGCAGCAGCAGAGAGGGGAGCAGAGGCAGTAGCAGCAGCAGCGGGTGCAGGAGGGAGGTGGTCAGTGCCAGAGAGGGGGCAGTCAGGGGCGGCAGCATCCACCAAGACCCGCCCGCCCGCCCTGTCTCTGACAGCCCGTTCAAACGCGGGCGGGAACTGTGCGCACATTTTTCCCCGAATTTGTCGTCACCCTAACGGCGCCCGCGCACCTCGGTTTCCGGTTTCTGGTTTCTGGTTTCCGGTTTCCAGTTTCTGGTTTCCGGTTTCCGGTTTCTGGTTCCTGGTTTCCAGTTTCTGGTTTCTGGTTTCTGTCTGGTTTCTGATTTCTGGTTTTTTGCAGTTTTCAGTTTTCGTACGGCGCTGTAGGCTTCTGACAGGTCTTCAAGCTGGCCTTTGAGACGGAGGCTTTGGGACGAGCTTCGAAAAGAGTACTCTAGGATATGTTCATACAACTTGATGCGCAGAAAGGGATGTACTGATTTAGATTTTTTTTTTCAAATGTCAAAGGTTTTGGTGTTCACAACCTCGAAAGAGGTTCGGAGCACTGAAAGGGTAGTGGATGCGTTCTGAGATATATCCCGATACAGAGCTGCCCCGCATTGAATTGTTGCATCAGAAGCATGTAAAATTCTTGTATTTAAAAGGCTTGAAAATTGCGGAATTTCTGCCATACATATTACTGGATTACCATCATCCATCATTGGACAACATGACACGCATTTGGATTAATCACAAGCATCTCTGAATAAGAGAACAACAAATGGGAAAAGGCCAGCCTACAAAACCATCCTCGTGATTCAGAAAGCCATCATCCATCCACTTCCAACTTGCTTTAGGTTGAACAGGCTCCATGGAGAGGTATCCCCGTAGAATATGAAGCCAGGAGCCCCCTTCGCCGAACCCATATTGAATGCGCGCCTGCAGCCTCGCTCAAGCTTCAAAGGCAAGCTCCATTCTTCCTGTGCTGCTTGACCGCACAACCCCTTGTAAAAGGTAAAACCTTTCCAGCACTCCTCAAAAGACCGCCTTTAGTGAAAAGATACACGCGAGCCATATCTTCAGGCTTCAGCAGTAAAATAAGTCAACGCCCCTTTGACCGATACATAGACTTGATTGGTCCAGCTTTTTCCACTCTGTAATCGATTTAAGCGCCTCATCAGTCGAACAGGCGGTCAAGGGCAAAAGACTCATTTGCTTTTTGGACTTGGAGGAAATTGCTGAAGAAAGAGTAAACCCTCTCGCTGCCTTCCTTGAGAAAGGGCGAAAGGAAGACTGCTTTCTGCTACTCCGGAGGGGCACTCTCCAATGCTTGCTGCAGGTCGGCTATAAGGTCGTCCACATCTTCAATACCCACCTGCAAGCAACGTTTCCAAACACTTTTTTGAACCAGCTTGGATCATTCTTCACCGTAGGGAGTTCTTGCAAGACACCATCTTTACTGCTGAATACACACATGTCTCACTTTGGGAAGTGAGTGTTGCTTGAGCAGCTTACCGATATTCGAATAAGGTCGGGAAGCAGACCTCGCGCTTCTCGTACTTCCAGAGGAATGCTTGCATGCGACATGAAGCAGGGGAGGCTAATAGATGTACTCACACTCCCTGCATGCAGTCATGCCTCCATACGTTATCATCACGCAATACAGCCGCTCTTTGCTGCTCCATTCATTTGCTACACGCCTTTGTTCCTCCACCTGCAACTGCAACTGCAACTGCATCTTTCTTGCAACTTCCTAACTCCGCAATCCCACAGTCTTTCTCTAACCCCCCCCCCCTTCCCCCAAACAATCTCCTTCTTTAAATGGGTCCGTATGGAGGTAACTTACCAAAACTAACAGCAATATTCGCCAGCTTCATGTTCTCCACCACATGTTTGGAGATAGCTAGCGAACCGGTTGAGAAGCTGAACACAGAGCCGGGGCCTTTAGACTGCACGAAGAACACATCTCTCTCTTCTGTCATCTTCCACCTTAGAAAACATCACACAGGTGCAGCAAGAGTCTGCAAAAATTTCCTGCATTCGACTATATTCAACCCTGGCAGCTCAAATGCCACTCTGGTCTTCCTTACCTGCTTGAAATGGAGTTCCCGATTCAAATGGTTTTCAAGTCCTGGGTAGTTCACTCTCGTGATTCGAGGATGAGATGCCAAAAACTCAGCCAGTTTCTGTGCACTAGCCTGCAAGCAACCGAAGTATTTTTGGAAGCCTATAGTACTTGCCAGGAACTTCAGAATCTTAACAACGACTAAAGTAAGGAAAAACAGATCAACACGCCCCCATTCACATAACTTTCCACCAAGCTACTACCCTTCTCGCAGGCGGTCTCATCATTGTGCAAACTCAATTGCGATGAGGAAGGCAAAAAGCTCTTTTCCTTTCCCTTACCTGCTGCCTCTCCACCCTTAATGGCATCGTCTTCACTCCTCTCAGACATAGCCAGCAGTCAAACGGAGCAAGCCCTGTTCCGTCCGCATTTTGAAGAAAGTACAACTCCTGGCCCAACCTGCCAAATACCAAAATAAGCGAAACGTACTCACTTCAAATTGTTGAGAGAAAAGGGAAGCAGCTATAGTGTGGGCATCTACGTCTGCCCAAATTTAGAATGCCCCAATAACACCGATCTTGAACCTGAGTACTTATAAGGACAACCTCATAACATATCTCACGGAATGCATGGTGGGCTTAGTAATTGAAGGTGAACTGTACCTGTCATCATTCACCGCCAACACTCCAGCCATAACATCGCTGTGGCCTGATATGAACTTAGTGGCAGAATGCATGACAATGTCTGTCCCCTTTCCCCATACACTTGAGCTGTGAGCGGAGAGAATGAGAAGGGGAAGTGAATTGTAAATTTTAGGCAGAGGAAGAGGGGCTTCAGGAAACAATATACCACAAATTGGCGTACTCTTTCTGATAATAAAATTGCTACAACAAAAGCGCTGCCTGGCAGAAGCAGCGGTAGACACTGCAGAAAGCAAAGACAGGGACATCTTATGGCTCGTATAAAGGCAGAAACCTGCACTTGTAGGCCTTGTTGCGCATTCATATATCATATATCATGCTTCGCTGCTATAAGTGCGAGCTCTTACCCGCACCAAGGCCGAGAGGTCTTGAGAGAGCGGGAGACATAATGGAGTTATCAACAAGCAAGAGAGCACCGACTTCATGAGCTGCTTCCGCTATTGCCTGCCACCCGCATACAGAGCCCAACTGCAGTTTGACTTTCCCAAAAAAAAAAATTGCCTTTTTCTTTGAAGGCAAATCCAAGACCCAGTTGTTGTGCAGCTGTTGACCCAGGTTGTAATGCAACGAGTAACAAAAAGACTTTCCAAAGGTGAAAACGAGCAAAAGGTTTTGATATGCCACATTGGTGGTTTCACTCACTTCAATGTCACTTATTTGGAGGCGTGGATTGGTTGGACTCTCCATTATAACAAGGCGAGTTTGTTTGGTTATGGCCGCCCGAACTTCTGCCAAATTACTCGTATCGACGCGGCTGTGGAGCATAGTATGGCTACGTATTAGACAGGCGAGTGAAAGGCAGGTTGATGATACAAGAAAAAAATGCGGGGATGGGCACGTTTCCATCCTGATGAAAGGGACAGGCAGAGCCCTGGATTGAGCTAAGAACAAGTTCATCAGCATATACTCAAGGGAATGCTAGAAATCACTTACTTAACCTTTACTCCAAATCGCGGAACGACACGAGAAAGCAAGCGATCTGTGCCGCCATAGAGGTCGTCTCCTGCCACTATCTCCTGCCCTGCACAGCTGCCTGACTCTTCAATAACAGCACTCCTCATCTCAGCGCTGATTGCATCATATGTTGGACGATGTAATGGACTTGTTGGTTAAACACACAAAAAAAATGACTTTTGCTTCAAGCACGAGACATGGTGAAGGAATGCGAAAATTCTTTCATCACCTCCTACAACTTCAGCATAAGCATAGGTTGGTTGACTCATGGAAACGAGCTTATAGCAAGTCCACTTACCAGCCTCGACTAGCTTGGTCACAGTCGCTAACGCCGCCATCCCTGTGCTGAAGGCAAAGGCCCGTTTGGCTCCTTCAATCTTGGCAAGAAGCCTGCCCCCTCCATACATCTCAAGCACTCCAAAATCACTCATCATCTTGGTCATCGCTCTTTCCTCTTTCATGTGAATCACACATAGTATTCTTCATATTAGGGATCAGCTGGAAGTTCTCGCATGTCATGCAGGAGGAAATTCCATCAACTGTACAACTAGTGGAGGTTGAAACAGATGCAGGATAATGCGAGCACTTCCCCCGTGCCATAGCCTTTAGCAACGGTATGGCATCACTCTGCCTGCCTTACTAGTAAAAAACCACTTTTTTCAAATGTGATATGACAAAATTCATTCAATTAAAGAAAGTACACTCACTTCTCCAAAGTATCCCTTGTTGGATTCCCACTCCGAGTGTAATCATAGGGTCCACCTTCAGTTGCGGATACCTGTACCAACAGCTCCATACGACTCCTCGGTTAAGGTACCTATGGGCAGGAATTGGATTCCCTAATTCTCTAATAATCCCTCATCCTTAAAATGAAAACAAGCTGACACACATCTGCTAGTTGCCACATGTCCCTCCACAGCACCCTCCTATGGATCAGCAGTACAAAACAGTTAATTTTTTACATAACTTCCTGGCATTAATATGTTTGGGATTTTCGTGCATGTGCCTAAGTAGCTTCATGGACCAAAAGTGCAATCATACAGACCTGTTTGAAAGTGGCTGTTTGGTAAAGAGGCGTGCTAAGAGCTCCATATGGGTCGAAATCATTGCTGAAGTGCAGAATCTCTGTAGCCAAAGCCTGTTGCCTTGAGACCTTCACGTCTGCTCCCACAAGGTAATGATCACTAACTGAGAATGGCTGGATGAGGGTTCCTCTGCACCACATATCCGTATGATCCATAACTACGAAACTGGAAATGATATGGATTGCATTTCACTTTTTTTTACCCTGTGACGCCTTGTGGATTTTCAACTTCCTTTTCAAACACTTGAAGTCAAGAATGCCGAGGTTCTTCAGAATAAGAACGTCTTACAAAAAGGACTCACCTGGATTCACTTTCAGAAGGCCGTTTGTTTCGGAGTTTAAATCTTCCTCCATAGTGAGCTGGCTTGCTTGTTCACCCTCAGTCATGCTTGCAGATATCCTCTAAACACAGATGCACGAGAAACGACGAAAAAGTCAGGCTCCGTTTATACAGTAGAGGAAAGCAAAGCATCCAAATTCCAAATTTTGAGGGGATGATGTAGACATACTTACTGCGAGCGAGCCATGGCGGAACTTCTGCATGCGAAGAGATGGTTTCGATGCAATCAACCGCTGCCGAGCTGCCAGGGAGGAGCTTCCCGCGCCTCTGCGGTCCGCAGGGAAGCTCTCGCTGAGGGAGCACCGCGGGCCGGCGGGGACGACGGCGGAGGAGTAGCAGGGCGGGCGCAGCGCAAGGGAAGAAACCGCCATTGCCGCCCTGGACTCCCTCTCCGAATGGCTCTAGGAGGCAGTCCGAGGCAGTATTGGACGAGCAAGGGCTGTGCAGGAGGGCCACGTGGCTTCCCTCCCCTCCCTCTGCGGCCCCGGGTGGTCGCCGTGCCCCTCACGGAACCGAAGCCAAAGCATAGGTGGACCATTGATTGGATCAACCATTGCAATTGGTTCGCAACCGTTGGATCGCAAGCCAGCCAACCATCGCCAATGGTTCGCAACCATTGCCGTCAGAGCAAGACAACCATTGTCAATGGTTCGCAACCATTGCATTCAATGATTTCTAACCTTTGCCAATGGCTCCACCCATTGGATCATGCAAAGGATGTGGCATTGGTCTCACGATGGAGATGCAAATGGAGATCAAATGTACATGGACAAAATCAGCATGGGCATGGTGGATCGTCCAGCCATCGCTATCCAATGGTTGTCCAATGGTTGCCGATCCACTAGCCTTGAGGCTGCCAGAGCCGTGACGCGACGTTATGCGATGTGACGCGATGTGACATGGAGTGTCGTGATATGACGTCATCCCTAAGTGTTCAAATAGGAACTGGTCCAGTCCTTCGTGGTTCCATATTTTGCTTTTGTTCATGTACATTAGATGGCCTCGCCATTGCGTGTTCAATAAAAGTTTCCACTTTTCTGAACTGGTCCTGGCCGTTACTGGCAGCGTGACGTGAGCAGGGAGGGGCGCGGAGGGTGTGGGAGATAGGGAGCCCCCCGACAAGCCGTGCCGTGTCGTGCCGTGCCTCGGACACATGCCCCTCCGTGCCCCAAAGGCCATGCATGCCCTTGCCCATGCCCATGCCCATGCCCATGCCCATGCCCATGCCCATGCCCATGCCCTTCCCATCGTGCGCGTTCTTCGCATGTGCTTGCTGGCGTCGCGCTGTGCCACAAGGGGCTCGCGGTCGCTGGCAGCACATGGACCGCGTCCGCTCCCGGTTCGAGTTGCAGTTTCAGTCGAACAGGGTCGCGATGCTGGCTGCGGCTCGTGGTTTTCCGGCCCCACACGGCATGGCACGGTTCTCTCGTTCAGTGCCTGCCTGCCTGCCTGCCTGCCTGCATAAGGTTAAACAACTTCACTTGGACGCAGAGGGAGGGAGGGAGGGAGGGAGGGAGGAACGGCGGGCCCAGTGGAGTGCTCCTTGAAGGTTCAAGCTGGGAAAGGGTCGGCCCGCCTATTCGAGCACGCATGCGCGCCCGCCACGGCGGTCGGCGGCTGCGAGCCAGCGTGGCACCGAAACGGATTCTCAAAAGCCACGTGGCGTCGTGTGATTGGCAGAAAAATGACCTTTTTTTACTTGAAGGGAACGTTCTATATGGAACTGCGCTTGCGGCTCCGCAACCGCTTCTGCCGTGGCAGCCACGTCGGCACCACGTCGGCAAAACTCGCTCTAACGGAACCTGGAAACGCGTCGCACACGACGGCGAAACTCGCCATGGAACTCCGTTCTGACAGCTGTCGACCTCCGATTGGCACCAGGCACGAGCAAGCAAGGGACGTGATATGACATGCTGTGAAGTAATCACCGTGTCCTTAAAATGAAGAAAAGTTAGACATATCAAACAAGGTTGTCAGACAGGCAGACAAGGTGATGATGAGATTAGAAGAAGTACATGGAAGATTCTGGGCAGTAACTCATTATAATACTGATTCTAAAAGAGAGCGTCACAGGCAAAAGAAAACGTGTAATGCCGCAACTGATTACTCATTTACACTACCAAGAATTGCGGAGAACCCGTGACCCTAAAACAGAAACCCTAAAGGTCACACTGTACCGGCCAATTACGTTTAGCGTTCGAGTTACCGTTCGCCTTGCAAAGCACACGCCGACTGACTCCGTGCTTTTGAGCATGCTAGCTATGCAGCCAGAGACCTACCACTTTTCTGCATGTACGATGAGCAAAAGACTATGAGAGAAGCGCATGATGGTCTGACCATGCCCTACGAGAAGGGGCAGTGATCCCTTAGTCCCGTATAGGGGAGTATTTTGGTACTTAGTACTCCACGTGTCCCCCGATCTTTGCTTGCACTCGAAGCAAGCATTGCGAGTGAGCTCCGGAGAGCCCCCTCCGGTACAAAGCTCGAACTTGAACAGCCTCTTCATCTCCATGTTGGCCCTCTGCTTGAATGAAAAGCAAACAAAAACAAAGTGAAAATTTCGCTAGTGGTAAAAGGCCCCAAACACAGTGGTCTGTACAGCAGTCCTTTATGAAGGAGGGAGAATGAATGTTTAAGGAAGGACCACCCCCCCCCCCCCTTCCTCCCACTCTCCCACTCTCCCACTCACCTCGAAGAAGCCACTTGTAGTTCAAACCTCCCTCCATGTGACTTTGCCATGTACCGCTCCAAACGGCTGAAAGCTCATGATGCTTTCTTAGCTTGAAAATAGGCTGCATTCTTGCACAATGAGAAATAATAATTCATGAATAATAACAACAAGTCGATCAATTATCACACGTGTCCTTTGGAGATTCAGGTCGTACATGGCAAGGTAAGGCTATTTCATAACTCTCAAATGAACCTTCCGTTGCTGAGCAATTGTCCTTATCTCTAATGCATGTAGATGGGCTTCGAAATTGGTTTCTAGTATCATTACATTACCTGCACCGTCAGCTGCTTCATTGACTTATTTATGGTGCCACGTGTGAAGACAATGGTTCGCGGGTTCAACCTGTAATAATAGGAAAGGGAACATTGTTGGTTGGAACAAACGTACTGCTGTAAACCAAGACGTTCTCAATGTCATGCAAAACTCAACAGTATTGCAAAATGGAAGAAACATTTGCGTTTGCCCAGTTTCCTTGCTCACTAGCTACTCGCTCTCAGAGAAGAGGAGAATTACATGAACGACAGCAACGTATAATGAGACACTATTGAAAGATGTGATCTGATTCAACAGCAAAGTCTGAATCCGTTACCGCTGACTCCATGCAAGGGCACGTGTAGGCGGCCCAAAACCCGCTTGAGGAGCCCAATCACAAACACTGAAAGCCGCCACATAGCTGCCATCTGTTCCCCTGCAAAAACATAGATACAGATCGTAAGAAGCATAGCCCGTGAATTCGATTCACTCACAACGTGGAAGAGCAGTCAGTGCCTGCGAAAAGTGCATCATTTGTGCAAAAACAGTCTTCTGGATGGTGTCCGCACCATAACCGGGTCTCAAATGCCACCTTATGATGCCTCCTCAAGTCTGAGAAGAGTTCAGCTGAGAGCACCAAAGGCCCCCCTCTATCGGCACCGAGAGGCACGTCATGAGCTGCTCTCAGATGGACAAGCTCAATATCTTCAGACCTGCCGCTGACTTCATCAGTTATGCGCGTTCGACGTCCAGCCTAAACTCAAAGTTCAAATGCCCCAAAAGCCCCTGGCAACAGAGAGTTAGGATAAATAAACCAGTTGTATCAACACGGTGCATCAAACATAGAAGTTTTCAGAAAAGGGCTTCGCACAATGTTGACAAAAAGGGAAGCGGATTCTTCTAAAGGTATGCAACAATTTCGCTGGCAAATCCTAAGTTGCTCACAAACTTTCTCCAGCCTAGATTTGAATCGTTAGGAAACTATTCAGACGAAATTTGCCTCTGCAAACCAGCAAAGTTCGTTCATACTTGGAGCCTATGAACTTGTACATACATCGCATCCTATCCCCTTTTGAGAGACCTGAAAGACAGATGTGCAACCCGGGAGCGACCGTCACAAGAAGCCTAAAACATTTTTTCCGCATAAGGTTCACTCTACAATCATGGGAAGGAGCAGGTTTACGAGGTAGAAGGAATTAGGTGCTCGTGAACTGTTTGGATTCAGAGACTGCTTTGGATTTGTGCAACGACTTCCCCATGGTTATAGCAAGCAAAATGAAAAGGGCATTAAGAAAAACACTGTTTCATTCATCTCATAAAGGGACAAGGAGAACAATATCTACTGGTTCAACAATCATCCTAGAACCGACTAAAGCTAAAAGATGGTTCGGAGCTGCCGTGCAAAACAGTATTAAACTCTTCATGAAATTTGACTGCAAGATTTGATCCCATCCTTCACGTCCTTAAGTGAAGATTTGTTTTCAACTCAGATGCATGTTTAATTCTCTACTGTGCTTGAATTACAGGATTTCCCAAAGTGAGTCCCTACAGCTAGCAAATTCCCTTCCAGCATGAGTGACTTCCACAAGCCCCATTTCCTTCTCATATTGCTCCTTATTGTTCCGTGGATAGCATGCCCTCTGTCTCTCCCTCGCCCCAACCACCTCCCTCCCCCCTTCCCCCTTCCCCCTCCTCCCTCCCCCTTCCCTGACCTCTCCGTTGGAGCAAACTGTGCAATCATCCCGTTTTCCCAGTCCCTACAAAATAAATCTATGTGGCAGCCAGTCAAACTCACCACTGTGGTCCGCACATACTGCTGCGGCGCTCTGAGCTCCCTCCCTGCAGCGCTGAGCGTGCCCCAAACATCCTTGCAGCCCTGCAGAGCACCGTCCACGCGACTCTGGCTTGCCAGGGAGCTGTTCCCTATGGCAGTGCTGATATGCTCCTGTAGCGCTCCTGAATGGAACAGGCGAGCTGAGCGGCCATGGCTCCAATGCCGCGGCTCAGAAAACTCTAAAGGCGCAACTGGCTTGCCACGTGTCCTCTGACTCCGGGAAAATCTTGCAAGGGGAGTTTTTGGAAGCTTCAAGCCTTCGCCACCGCCTCCTCCTTCCCTGGGAGGCAGCGATCGCTCGACTTTCAAAAGAGCCCGGGCCACACGTGCGGCCAGCGAGTGAGGAGAGCCGGCCACACGCGCGGGAGCCGCAAAGAAACTGTTGACGAGAGAGGAGGGCGTCGGAGGCTTGTCGCGGCGCCACGTGGCCATCTACTGTCTACTGTGGCGGGAGAGGAGCCACCGCCATGGCCGGAGGCGCCGGAGGAAAAACGAGGGCAGGTCCCTATTGTGACCTAAGCCCGCGCGCCGTCCAATGGCGGTCTGCCACGGCCAGAAATGAAGCATGGCATGGCATGGATGTGCCATGACCTCGCGATGGCCATGCCATGCCATGCTATGCTATGCCATGCTATGCCATGCCATGCCATGCTATGCCATGCCATGCCATGCTATGCTATGCCATGCTACGCCATGCCATGCCAGGCCATGCCATGCCATGCCAGGCCATGCCAGGCCATGCCAAGCCATGCTATGTAATGCCATACCATGCCATGCCATGCCATGCGCCAAGTGTGCCCCCAAAGGCCGCCCTCATGGACGGGCTCATGGGCGTTCATGGGCTCACAGGGATTGTTTAACCGATTACAAAAGGCTGCAGGATATTGAACTATATCGCGATACCTACGGTATATCTTTCAATTACGATGCGATACATGGTCGTCGTGGAATGAAAGGATATTCGATATTTATCGACTTCACAGACTCGATATCTGACATTGATGTCAAGTTTATCGAAGAATATCGCAAAACGATATCCGATATTAGTGTCAATTTTATCAGATGCTATTGCAAAACGATATTCTATATTGATTTTTAACTTTATTGAATATTATTGCAAAATGATATCCGATATTGATGTTAACTTTATTAGATTATATCGCCAAACAATATCCAATATTTCAGATATCGAGATATATCGATATTTTAATTGATAAAAAGACATGCGATATTTAGAAAAATCGATTATGTTCGATATTACACGATACACGATATTGGCCTCCAGACTCGGAAGGCAGATAGTGGGGGGAGGGGTGGCGGTTTGCTGGGAAGGTCCAGCCATGGCGGCCGCGATGGTGAACATGGTGTACATCTTCGGGAGGGGAGGCTGCCTCTTCTACCGGCAGTGGCACCGGCCAAATGCTGCGCAGACGGATGATCACAAGCTCATGTTCGGCCTTCTTTTCTCGCTCAACTCTTTCGTGCAAAAAATGGATCCCATCAAGTGAGGACTCCAAGAAAGAAACCCTAATTTCCCTCCTCTGCGTTACCAGGATCCAATTCTAAGATTTTATGGACTCTTAATTTGTTTATGGATAGATGGTTAATGGCTTGGTAGTGGCTCATATGGCTGCTTTGGGCCTATGTTGTGAGCATTTCGTTATTGGGAGGTTCTGCACGAGCTTAAGTGAGTAAACTGCAGGGGACTTAAAAAGTGGTTAGGAGAATCATGTCGATGTTCCTGCATTTTAGAAACAAGCGGACACAAGTGCACTATTCGCTGAAGAATATTCTAGCATCAACGATAGGTGAATTTGAAGTGTCCCTCTTCTCTGTGTGCTTGGCTTTATCTTCATTTGAGATAGGATTGGATGGGTGAGTGTTGGCGGGCAGTGGCAACAATAGTCAGGGATGCTTATTTCACAGCTTTCGAACAAATACGTACAAACTCAGCTATATGGAGACTCCTTCTGGAATTAAGGTGCGCTTCTCAAGTTTAACATAGCAACCTCATTTGTACTTTATGTTTTGAACGAATTTTCTGTTTGTTTATCCATAGCAGTAAATAGTAAGTGTCGGCGGGGACTGATTTTCCATTATTCTATGCCTTAGTTCAGCTTACATCGTCGGATCATGTATGAACAACTTCAGCCAACAGGGCCCTTTGTCGTGTTATGTTCAAGAAGATTTTCTTTAGTGATCATTGCTGCACCGAGACAACTAGAGATTCCCTTGATTGATCTCAGCATTCACTGCTGTTCTAAGTGGAAGCCTCCACGGAAGCTCCTCAGATGTTTGGGCTTCCCGGTTGACCTGTGGTGTTACCGGGCTTCTCGTGTGGTTTGACCTCCAGCTTATCCTTGTGTCCGATCCAAAGACCGGGGATTTGAAGGAGGCCTTGCGGCATATTTACAATCTCTACGTTGAGTATGTAGTGAAGAATCCTCTTTGTACGCCAGGCCAGCCGTTCAGGTATGTGTTTTTTTTTTGTTTTTTTTTTCAATCTCTTCCTATGCGCTTTACGCAATTAAGTTCCCCAGTAAACATTGTGGTTGAGTTGAGGAATGATGCCAAGTTATTCACACTCACATTTGTTGTGAAGTTCAATCAATCCTGACTAGACTGTTTTGGCAGGTGTGAGCTGTTCACCAGCGGCCTGGACGCTTATGTAAAGGCGCTTCAGTAGGGGGGTATTGTTTTTTGGTTAGAATGATTGGATTCCTGTAAATAGCCTTAGCCTACTTAAACAAGTTTCCTTTTTACATGTTCAAGGTGAAATTTCTGAATCACATACAGAAGATCCGCATGCCTTCCTGGTGACTTTAGGTATTCTCGCCATCATGCGAGTTGGAGCACCCACTTCCATTAGCAAAGGATGTGTTATTAAATCACTATTTTTCTGTGAGGTCTTTGCCAGCTGTCAACCTTCTGATCACATGATCGTGAGCCTGCGATGACAAAAAAATGGATGTGTGTCTTTCTTGCAAATGGTCGAACATCTACTGGGATTCGAAAAGAAGATGCTTCAAGAAATGTTATGAATCTGCGTAATATGGTAAACAGTTACAATTCACGAGGTATCAGTTACAACTCCTGACATAGAACCCTCTACGAAAAGCGAAGCTTTTAGGTTGCCACAATTCCCGTAGTAAGTCCCTCTGCATGGCGCCCTTTCCATGGGACCAAGAACTCCCTGACACTAAGAACCCTAACGGCGACATAGAAACCGTGGCGAGTTAACATAAGCCACAGGGAAAGAGCGAGTTCCTCTCCCTTCCAACATCGGTCCTCTCAGTTTCCATAACTGAGGGGACGGCTACGTGTGCAATGCAGGCACATGTAAAGCCTAGATGCGAGTATGCATCTCATAGACAAAAAAAATCACTCCTTGAGTTGGGATTTATTTGGATTCAAGGAAGCGAGGGCCCCCTCCAACAATAAGATACAAGCAGCATTTGACTACGGAAGTCAACATGTTGAGGTCGTGATCATTACTCTCGCCACTCTTCATGGCTTCTGTTCTGTAGTTACTCCAACGGCAACACTGCTAACCTGCATGTGCCACAAAGGAAGCCGGATGCTGTTTTCAATACAGCAGCAAAGGCTACAAAGGTCACCGCTCCCGCTCTCGCTCTCTTTCTCCCTCCCCCCACCCCCTCCCCCCCCCTCTCTCTCCCTTTCCATTTCCCGGTCCCTCTCTCGCTCCCCCTCCCCCCCTCCCACTGTTTCTCTTCCTCTCCTTCTCCCCATCTCCCCTTCCCCCCCCCCCCCCGTCCCACTCCCTATCCCCCCCTCTCTCCACAGTGCATCTCTTCCTATCAACGACCTTCACTTCGCCACTCCACAACAGGTGAAAGGGCAGGAGTAGCTGCAGCTGGCGAGGCGTTCAATAAACAAGCCGAACCAGAACACGACGATCTTCTCATCGATGCCATGCACGCTGTGCAAGAACTCACCAATTTTCCGCTCTCATCAAGTGTCATGGGATTCTCCACCACCACCGTCTGCAGCATGGGACCAAACATGATGTGAAGCCTGAATACGTGGAAAACGTATCTCAACACGGTGGAGCTGGACCTCACATTCTTGGCTGGCAAAAAGGTCAATATGCGCGTAAGAACAAACCATATAACCAAAAGGGTGAGTAAAGAGATAAACCTGAGATTGAGGTTGAGGTGGAGAATAAGGCGTCCTTGGCATTGGCATTGGCATTCTCGTAGCAGCAACCTGAGCCCAAAACAAAAAGTCATTCGAGATCCTCTACGAAAATTAAAAGAGAGAGATCAGGACATCCGAAGATTTCGAGAGAAAACTGACGAAGGAAATAGTGAAGGATGCTACAGCATAAATATGGATAAAGCTTGGCTAGTAAAAGCTTTAAAAAGGTGCAATAAGCAAGCAGATATCTGGATGCATCACATCAAATGATCTGCTGAGTGTAAAGGAAGACCGGAAAGAAAAATAGAATGCTAGCAGATGCCAGGCAGCATCGACTTCTCGTGGAAATGCAATATCATATTGAAGCCACCTCCCCTTCACAAAAAAGCCTTAAGGGTAGAGAAGTCCTTACTCCAACACTCGTGACAAACTGGCAAACTGCGCACTTCACCGACTGTGCTCCATACGCGTACATCAGCATCATTCCACAACCTCCGCAATTGATATGGGCGACTTGATTTGCTGCACAGGTCACAGGCAATAGCTGGATCTGAGGCTTTATGCAAGGATTCACCCATTAAGCCCCAGTAATGTGTCTCTACTACACAGCCAGTGGTCCTCCTCGTCACCTTTCAATAACTACCTCTATGATGATGAAGTTTGTTCGTGACGATCACCCCAAGCCTGCTTCCATGTGCCTCTCAAGACTTACTCAGCTCTTATCCAGATGCTTGCCAGCGAGGAATCGGCTGCTTCCTCTGCCTTTTTCTACCACACATGCGTTCTCTGCTTTCCCAGAAAGAGTTATGTTTCCTTACGCGCAGCTCGGATGAGCCCTTACAACATTGCCTTAGGTTAGCTTTCAAAAAGCTCCCCGAGCTCCCTGAAGTTGTCAGTGGGACAATCGTCCTTAAACTTCTTCAGCCTGAATAAACTCAGGCTATTCTAAATCCAACATTATTCTCACGATCTACCGACATATGGATCAGAGGAAGAGGCCAAACTAATCTCGCAGGATCAACTCTGCTTTCTCCGATATTCCTCTCTGAGCTCCAATAAAGCTTTCCTTAAAGACGCACTTCGGAGGCAAGCTTGATTTCAAGCCAACAGGTTCAAACTGCCCTCATGTCATTACATCATGCCCAGAACAGCTTTGCCCTGAGCTATGACCCTACCAAACAAACCTGCATGCCTTCTTCCATTCGTATCTTGACCAGCTCGATGTTTTATGAGCATTTTGACCCACCTCTGTTTCATGAATTGTTACCCACTGTAGCGGATGTTACACGGACATGTGAACTTCCCTCTTATCGCAAGACCCACACTACGGGTGCCCTTTCAAGGCAAAGCCAAGCTTCCTCAAGTGCGTGACAAAGCTAGCACCATGTCTACCAAAGTAACAGCTGGTATTTTTGGCCATACGCACTTTCCATGGCGAGATTCACCGTATGACAGCAAGAACACTGCACGCTCGATGCTCCTCGGACATACATTAGTAAAGTCCGGCATCCTCCACAGACAAGTTGAGCCATCTCCGTCCCTGCCACAGAAAAGGAATGAATGTTTGAAGACTGAAAGGAGAGAAAAATCGCAAGCTTCTCTCGCTGGTTACCATCAGTTAAGCGAGCTGCAATAATACATACTGCAGGCTGTATTATTCAAATTAAAAGAAGGCCGTGCAAGATGCGTTCCCATGTCAAACGTGAAGCAGAAGTGTATCAACTGCGATGGAAAACATGTCAGAAGCGACGAACGATGATGAGGATGGGGAGAGAGTCGCCGTCAAATACCTGCAGGAGGAACGGGAGTTATCGCGCTACATACAGCACACCGAACATTTGTAGCATTGTTTGGATAGACCAAAAGAGTCCTACAGCCGGTGCATACAATCTGCGACTGAGAGGCTGCCAAAGGAAAACAAAGAAAATGCCCTTATGTAGTCAGCCTTCCTGAGTATCGATGACTCAATAAGTATGATTAGGGAGCAGGGGAGTCGTATGTCCCAGCATATGGCGATGACTTGGCCTGGACAACTAAGCTGCATCAACTAATTTCACAAAGGTCCTTGTTGAAGACGACATAACCAATGCAGCCGACTGCAGATTATTTCGGCCAGGAATTATCCGTAGACGCGTTACATATGCAACCTATGCTACTCTCCTCTTGCCAAGAAACACGCCGCACAGCTACTTCCTCTGTCCCTCTCATCCCATCCTCCTTCTCCCATCCTGATTCAATTTTCTGACAAAAGCTGAATCGGACAACGTCCTGTATCCTAGAAGGGCCTATACAGCACCTTGCGGCGCCATGTGCATTGAAGGAGGAGGCGGCTGCTGCGGATATGGCATCATTGGGGAGGGCTGCATCATAGGCTGAGGGGCAGGCGCAATAGGAAAGGGTGTGGAACTGGCGGGAGCAAGCTGAGGCTGAGACCCTGCTCTCGGAAGGCTCGCAGATGAAGGACCTCCTGAAAAAGACGAGCCGGCTCCTCCGGACGGCGCAGAAGCCGAACCCGCAGACGCCTCCAAGCGATGGTATCCGCCCCCGGCGGCCCCTGCTCCTGCGGATAGCATCCTCTTCCTCCCTCCCCCTGTCTCCTCCCTCCCCCTGTCTCCTCCCTCCCTCCCTCCCTCTCTCCCTCCCTCACCGAGAGGGGAGCCAGGAGGCGACTGTTTGCAAGGGGGAGCTTTCCGCACGTGCGGGGCCGAGAGCGATAGCAGGGCGTTCCTTGGACTGACGGGGACAGTCCGCAGTTCAGTAAGAACTGGTGATCATGGAAATGAATCTCAAAACCAGTTGCACGCTCTGTAGGGATTACGTGGACCAATGGTAAAGCGGCTTGGTGGATAAGAACGCTGTTGGGGATCTAGCACGAGCATAAAAACAGTTGCAGGGGCGGCCGTTGGGACCGTACGACCGTACGATTCGTTTATTTTTCAGGGCAGAAAAGAGGGCAGCCGGAAATTTGAGAAACTAGGGGTGGCGTTCGATTTGGAAGCAGACGTCGGCGAGGGGGACAAATTATGTAATAACATTTCCTTCAAAATGCAAAAATAATGAGCATTGTTTTTTCTACCCTCGAGGTACGGAGGCAGGCGCCGTCGATTCTCGAAGTGCCAGGGTGGACGACCGCAGCCAATAGGAAGTGGGTTTGTGCCACATGGCATCTAGAACCTCGCAAAGCGCCAGTTGGGCCGACCAATGTGAACGGGGACATTGGACAATGAAAAAATGTTGGCGACCTTGGCGGCTGCTTCTAGGGCCGTGTTGTTGAGCCTAGGAGTAGATTTCCACCTATGGACTTTGTCCTTAGATCCCTTGTGACCGATTACTTTGGTTCCCCATGTTGTATCTATCCATGTACCACATTTGGATGGCCTTGCCGTCGTGAGATCAATGCTATTTTCCTCATCCAATATCGTAATACCGAACAGGTTGAGAAAATGAGAAACGAGTTTACTTAATTTCTCAGTTCCCAATCTCAGTGAATAGGGTTGAACTTTGAACACTCGAATCGAATTTTTTTCGATTTAAGAAAGCGAAAAGTTTGAAGGAGAAAGGTCAAAGACTGGACACGCTCGGTCGCACGTGTAGATTCCACTTTTTGCCACGTTGGGTCTGTACGATTTGAGAGATCCGGTTGACCCGGGCCACATTTTTCCGTATGAATCTTCAAGAGAAACCGATCAACAATTTCTGTACGAAAAACCGTGTCCATGCGCTTTGCGATCCGCTAAAATCTCATTGTTGATCAGTGGACCCAAGTCAAACTCAAATTGACGAACGATAATTAATTGTCCAATGTTCAATCGGTTCAACATAAAAATTGTATTTAGTAAAAAAATTGGAAATTCATTTCTCATTTCTTAACATGAATCGTGTTCACAAATATCAGGTTTTCTTTTTTTCAGAAGCCATCCCTTTTTTTTTTCTCAACCGTTGCACGGTTTGTGGAACCGAAACGTGAAATTCCCAGGGCTCGACTTGCGCGTGCTAATGTGACGCCACGCGAATCTCAGACGATTATGGCGTGCTGCGTGGCTGCCTCTGATTGGTGTCGGAATCTTACCAAATATCTGATTCGTATCTTTTAGGATCTGAACACGAAGCAATGAGTGCGCCAGCGCGTTCAACGAATCCGATTTCCGGCCAATAAGCTCCCGAGTCCTGATTTAGCTGCAATCTTAGATCTGCTCCATGTCATCCGGCATACGTCCCACGTGGCAGCAGCACCAATCCCCTTTGGTTTCGCAGCCACAAGTTCGTATCCAAATCTCAATCCAACGGTCCGGCCCGGCCCGGCCCGGCCGTGCTGGTTCCAGCGTGTCGCCTGCCACGTCCAAGGACGATCAGATTATGTCCTCTGAATGGCTGTCGAAAGATTGTGGGTATGCGTTGAGGGCTCTGCGGTGCGCCTCCATCCGACTCCGCCGAAAACGACAGATATGGCCGCCCTTGGACCATCGCACCGACCATCGGGTGGTCGGTGATGGCTCCTGATTGATTGGAGTGACGTCACTGACGCTCCGCCGTCGCACTACCTGCCAGCCAAATATCGCGATACATTATATCCCTAATCGTATCGAAATATCCAGTTTATATGACGTCACTATACGTCACCAAGTTAGTCACCAGGCGTAGGATGACGTCCGCGTCCATACGGACGGAGCGAGGCGGGGCGGGTCTTGGTGGCGGGGCCTGCGCACGTGCGAGCTCCGCCGCTGGGAGGCCCCTTCACTCCATGTCCGGTGGGCCGCTTCCCTCCCTCCCCCCTCCCTCCTCC
>CM074820.1:1265272-1287041 GCA_037447605.1 Zygnema circumcarinatum
CCCCCCCCCCCCCCCCCCCCCCCCCCCCCGTTGCTTTCTCCACTATCTCACGGCGGATAGTAAAGGCCCATTGCAAAAAGCTGTGCGCACCATCATCATCATCATCGTCGTCACGAGGTAAGACACGTGGCAACAGACCCAGGCCTTTCACTGACCTAAGGTCCACGGATTACGACCAGTGTTGACTATCGAAAGCTACATGTAAGAAATGAGAAAAAAGAGAAAAAAGCGAAAGTCCTCAGAAATTCAGGACCACGTGCCACCTGAGCCCTTCAGTCGGGTAAGAGTTGCCGCCGCTCTCACCAGGAAGGAAGACCACTTCATTATTCGTCGGTACACCAGCCCCCGTAGAGCATCTGGTTCTGTGTTCCTCAAACTCTAACAGAACTAAGCCGTACACGTAGTGACCCTGCATGGCTCTGCTACTGCTCTGCTGGCCCGGCAGCGGCATCCGCCCCCGTAAGCAATGGAAAGAGGGCCTCACTAGTCGCCATGGCCACTACACAAATGCCGACTGTGTACAAGGGGAGGGGGAAGGGAAACCTGCAGGGCGCTAGGGTGACAGCAATGTGCCCGCAGGACCTATACACATGTGTGCTTGAGATGGATCTCACACACGCCATTCTCAGTCACAGAGGGAGGGTGAGATGGCGGAGCAGAACTGAGTGTAATACCACGTAGCAGCATATCTAAGAGCTCCCCGACTGCGTCAAATTGAGATGCCGGAGAGCAGCAGCAAGCGGCTTTACAAACAGACGAGGGCGATGATGACAATATTGACCGTAAAAAAAACCATTTTTTTCCAATTGAACCATCAGGATTTTGGTGATATCTTCCTGCATTGGCTCAACGGGTAAAAAGAGTATCAGATTGCACCAACTCATCAGTCTTAGAACCTCTATGGAAGTCAGCCGATAGGGCGCAAAACTCAGACTAACATGAATATGCACGACACAGTCTGAATAGACTCCTCTCACTCCATAACCCCCCTCTCCCCAGATAGATGAGTCAATCAAGCTATAGCCCTCGTCGTACTGTACAATCGAAGAAGCGGCTGTAAACATGATCTACAAATTTAATCAGGGAGCATATGATGTCTGCAGTGGATTCCTAACATGTTCATCCTTAAGTGTCTGACGCAAAACAATCAAACTTAGGCCTGCTAAACTAGTAAAATTGCATTGCATAGTACAGAATCTGCAGGATTTAACAACTAAGTGATATTTGCGATCAGTGTACAGCTATGGAAAATGAAACCCTGCAACCTCCCATTCTCTCTACCGAGCGAGAAAAAAGTATTGATAGGACATCTACACGACAACAAAGACTGCACTGGCATGCTTTACTTTATGCTCATGTGATCGTCAGAACTTTTAAGGGTTTTTAGGGGTTTTAGGGTTTTTAGGTTTCTACTGCGACCAACCCAGAGTCCATGCAGAAAAACTGAGCTTACTTATTAGAAGCGATAGATGGTGACGAATTGAGCTTGGGTGATGCTTGGCGCCTCTTGACGTCAGGAGCGATCTCCAGCTTTATCGCAGCTAATTCCTTCTCCATCGACCACAGTTCGCGCCTTGATTTCTTCGCCTCGGTCTCCATTGCCCTTGTCAGCAACTCCACCTTCTTCGAGAGCATCTGCAAAGAGAATCACATGCGGAGAATTCCCTGCTCAGATGGAGGTTCATCACAACCGTCCCGTTTCATGAATTGCTGCAGAGAATACAGCATTACAGTGCGCATGAGGAGCTGCATGCCTACCTCAATAGCGTCATCTCTATCCTTCAGACCTTGATCTTTCTCGGCTCCCGCTCTTCTTAAAGCTACCACCTCTTTCTGCAAAACATCATATAGAATGCCCGAGACCGTATCTTCATTCGTGAATTCCTCTCCACCTTTACTGTGACCATCATCTGGATTCCCTCGGCTACGCTGATCTAAGTCCAAACCGTGTTCCATTATTCCATTAGCTTTGCCATTAAAATCATCGGAGATCGATGGGCTTGTTCTATCTTCCACATCAGCGATAGCTCTCAGTGAGTCCGTAGAAATGGATGTTCGCTGTTGTAAAGTTCCCGATGAGTACTTCCGGCCGCTTTCTCGATTCCTTGCCGCAGGCTTAACACCATCTTCAAGTACTTTCAGACGCGCTTGAAACTTTTCCTGCAGAAAGAAGCGCTTTACCAGTCAACAAAGACAAGCCCAACTATGCTTCAGCTCCGAACTTCTCCACTACCTTTCTCCCAATTCTTCTGTCCTTTCCTCTCCCACATCATCCACAAACGTTCAGCCACGCTCGATAGGCCAAATGGCTATGAAAGAGCCAAGTGAAGCTACTCTTTCATGCATTCACCACGGAAAGATTCATTAAAGGATGGATGGGTGGACGGATCCTTGGATGCTACCGAGACAACCGGATTCAAAGCTTAAACTTATGGAACCTCACATGAGTCTCCATGTCAAACCCGGATACGCAGTTGATGGGAACAGCTTAAAGAATAATATCCAGTGCCGCCACTAACTAAGAAGAGTTTAACATTGCACACGTGTTTGTCACGATCATGAAATTGTACAAGGAGGAAAAATAGCAAAGCTCCGTACCTTCATCTGTGTCTCAAACTTGACTGCTCTTTCAGCCAGTGAGAGCCTCTCTCGGAGGCCCTGTGCTTCACCCTGCAAACCGCTTGCGGGGACATACATCAAATCTTGCGAATGTATGCAACTTCTGGCCACCAGGAAAAAGGCTCAGGCTACTGGATTGTTTACAGATCATCATCTGACATTCAAAGTGCAGTGGCAGTGACCAGACACAGTCTGCAGTTCATAGAATTCCAGTTGCTGCTGATAAGCAAAAATGAAAGATAAAGCGTAATTTTTGAGATTTGCAGACCCAACACCTCCGTACCTGCATTACTTTCCTTTCCTCCAGCCACTGCTTCATAGGAATAACCTTGTCCTTCTCGTCTTTCCATTCATTAGCCACCACAACTGCAACTCTGTTGACAGCTATCTTTGCACGGGCTAACTCTTCTTGCGTTATCTTCAGTTCCGCCTGCAACAAACAACATCAAATCATCTGCTAAGCTGTACAGGAAGTGCTCTGAATACAGTGGAACGCTGCAATCATATAACAAATATGATCAGGATGAACAAATATATTCCGTTGCAAATGTAGAAAAGCCTTTCCTTGATGCAACGCTTCCCTCTTAACGCACTTGCTGACATTCAAAAATCAACCAGTGATCCACCCTGCCGATCTGCAACTTAATTGGTGCAACTTTCTTGGATCAAACTTCGGCAATGCCTCTCTTCCCCAAAAACAGGGTAGTGCAGTTGAAGCTAGGCTTCATTTTGTTTCTACATTCTAAGTCAGGAATTATCTTTAAGGACCAAACGTACAATCCGCGGCCCTGAAACTAGCATTCGTGAGTTTTATTCACACCCAAAAACACCGAAGAGTATGGACAGCACTCTACTTAGCAAAAAAGTTTTTCCCAACCATTTTAATGAAAGAATCAAATTCCTTTCAAACTGTGCTGAGTTTTTTGGTCAGTTCAACTTCCTATGCCAACGATTCATCAGGCATTCCAGCATTACAGAATGAATGATGTACAGATTTTTCGGCCTTAAGCCTGTCCCTTGTTAGCTAGCTTTGACACCTGCCACTGCGATTTCATGATCTCTGCCATAAACATGTGCTCTAAACGACTTTTCATTGTTGTTCGGTACTGCAAATGTTTATCCCTTCAAAGTCTAATTCAACTAATTAGGTCAAAACCCTAACGCACAAGCCAGTAAGCATGTTGGCTACTCCAATCCCCTCACTGGTCACTGTCGTCCCCCTTGTACAGAAATATCGGTTTAACTCCACTTTTCGCCTGTACTTGTGATCCAAATGCTCACACATCAACTAGAAAGAGAGCCACCCTTCTCCACTAACATGCTCGCTTGGCCACTGCAAAACCTAACCACTACGTTCGCTAAGGACAAGGATGAGGTTCAATAGTCTGCCTATTCAATTGCCCTGATGGCCATTCTCTCTTTCCATCCAGTTGCTAGTCAGACTTCATTCTGCAATGCTGCACTCATGCGGTGCTTTAATCGATTCTTCTAGATTGTTTTATCCTCTTACTGCGCCGCAGGTATGCAAAACAGACCTGTAAGTCTTGCACTTGCCGCTGATAGTCCTTTATTGTACTTGCAGATGCTCCGGCCGCTGTTAGAGCCTCCTCCAATGACGCTACCTCTGCTGTTAACTTCTTGACATCCTCTACCTTTTGCTTGTAAAGTTTGTCCAGGGTCTTATTTTCCTCCTGCAGCAGACGGAACAGAAAATGAAAATGCGAGCAGAGAAAACAGCTTACATCAGACCTATGCATCTCCACGATCACCTGACCAGAATAGGCTACTTCTTTGCCATAATGTAGACTCCAAGACATAAAAACAATTTCAAGGGGCAAGAAAATCACCTGTACCGCTTCAATCTGCTTTGCCAACTCAAGGTTCCTATTCTGCAAGTCATCAACTTGCTCCGCCTTCGCTTCAGCTGCTGCAACAGCTTTGTCCGCCTCTACGAGAGCTGCTTCTTTCGTGCGAATAAGTCGTTCCTGAGCCTTGGTGTCCTCTTGTAACTTCGCTATCTGCAAACTAGTGGCTTTATCAGAAATGGATAAGAAGTTTAAAGGAGTATGAACTCACGCTTCTCCCAACGTATTAATTTAAATTAACACTGGTGCCTTAGCTTTACTAAAAGCTATAAAGCTGGGAGGAGGACATCGAAAATAAAGTAGAGGATCAGGACGAGGGTCCCGAGAATCAGACTTACCTCCTTCTGTGAAACCTTTAGCTGGGCTTCTAGTGGAGCAATGGCGAGTTCAATTGAAGGTGACGCGACGTCCTTCTGAGAAGATTGAAGGCGTCTCATGGTTGCTTCTGCCGCTGCTTGTGAGGAGCGCGCCATCTTCTTGTCATCGTTTGTCTTCTTCAGCTCTAGTATCTGGGAACACCAGGATTAAAGCCACAAAATTCCTTAAATATCACAAGTGCCAACAGATCCGTTTTGATGAACTCTGCCGCAGTAGATGAAACCCTAATTTGGATTTGCCAATGAGTAAAAATCTCACAAGGGCTGGCCTGAACTCAAAATGATAGCAGTGACAGCTGCTTCTTACACATCAGCTGACTACTTCTATCCAACTTCCAAAGCGAGTACACGGGATTATGGCAGCTTACTTTACTTTCCAACTGCTTTTCAACAATAGTATTTTTCTCCCGAAGACTTTCCAAATCGTCCCTCAGCTGGTAAAGAGTAGACAAAGAAGAAGCTTCAGTACATAGAGAAACAACAACCCAAACTGATCACCAATCAGACCAGTTAGAATCCAAACTTCGGCTAAATATCTGTAAAAGCTTAGACTGCATAACTTCCGCTGCCAATGACTCCCAAGCATGCTTGTGATTCACTAAGACAAAACACGGACTTCGCATGGACAAATGCTGCGTCGCTTGAGATCACTAACCACTTTGATTGCTTTGTCCTTTCCAATGCTCAGCTGCTTTAAGGCCTTGCTCTCCGCAGCAAGCTTTTCCAACTCAAGGCCCTTTACTGCAACCACACACAGTCAAACCTGTAACTCTTGCAAGACAGGCATACAAACCGGATAACACTGTTTCCACTAAGCTAATAAAAATCTGGTCTTGTTCTCGCCTTAAAATGTTGGAGGTTGATGCAAATTTTGTAGGTTTCAGGCAAATATAGAACTTATTGACTACCAGCCTAGAACATGCTTTCCTTCCAACTACCTGTTTCACCAAAGTCTCCAACCTTCTAAAGGAGATGCAACGCTTCGCAGTTACCATCGTCCAGAGTCTAAAATATCCGTTAATCACGAACAAGAACATGGCGAGGAAATGTCACTTTAACCTAATCGCCAACCCTAAGTTGCAGTGATGTCATTTAAGCTAATTTCCTATCTGGTCAGAAGGGCCAACTGATTCTCTGAAAAGAAAAACAGAGATTGATGACCAGGAAAAGATTGTTATTGCAACATACCTTTCAGCTCGTTCTCAAGCCTGTTCAGTTCAAGCTTCAGCGGGTCAGCAGACAAACTGCTCGGGGACGCTAGCCCGGTATCCGCATCCCCGTTCACTTTCAAAGGGTGGCTCCGCCTCCTAACCTTATCTATCAAAGGCGAACTGCTTCCCAGCCTTCCATATGTCGACCCTGCAGAAGCTTTCTCCATCCTCCCGTTTCCACTCCCATGCGTCGCGCTGCTCGATCCCTTCCCCTTCCCCGCGTCATCCGCCATTCCCTTCCTCTCCCTCCTCTCCCGACTCCCGCCCTCCCTCCCACCCTCCTCCCCTTCTTCCGCTCCGCTCCCTCCAGCCACGTTAACAGAGCCCTCCGCCCCTCATGTCATACGAGCCTCCTCCACTTTGCGCGGGGCCTGCAGGTAGGGCATTCCAGCGAGAGAGCGCGCCAGAGAGAGCAAGCAGGTGCAGAAAGAGAGTGAGAAGGAGAGAGGGGGGGAGGGAGAGGGAGAGGGAGAGGGAGAGCGAGAGTGGGACGGAGAGGGAGAGGGAGAGGGGAGTACGGTATACCCTGCAACAGCGTTTGCAGGAGCGCCAGAGAGCGAGGATCTGGACCCGCGATTGGCGCCGCACCTGGCGTTCGTACGGACGCGGGCGCGCCAAATGTCAAAGCCCGTCAGGGCCCGGCTCCATGGGGGGTCGCAACGCGGCCACTTAGCGTGCGCCACGTATTCATGGTTGTGCACGTGGCATCACGCCATTGGAGAATCCCTGAAGGCTTGAACTCGAGTTCGCCGGTTGTGTCAGAAACATCCCACTGCGGGCCATCCATGGATGGGGCCGCGCAACATCAACCCATGCCCGCGATGCCGTCACGTGGAGGCCTGGACGGTTGAGATTGTCTGTTAGGACGACGCTGCGTCCGCGATCGAATCAAATGATGAGGCGCAATCTGGCAGCGGCGGCAAGCGCCATCCGACGGCGGAGGGGCGCTCTGGCGCGCGTGCGAACAGTAGCAAGTAGTCGGTCCAAATTAGGGCGCGAAAAGGGGCGTGCGCGTCCAAGGAAGCATTGCGGTGGCCGACGGAAAGGACGGACGCATTGATGAGAAGACACGCGGGATCGACGGCGGCTGGTCGGCGCGGCCTGACACGGGGGGGATCCGACGGCGCACACGTGAGGGCTGCACGTGTCGCGTCTAGGCGCGGGGGCGGGCCGGCCTATGGGACCCCCCCTTGCCCCGCGGGGGCTCTAGGGCCGCCATGATGTTGTTGGTGTTGGAGTTGTTGTTGTGGTGGGCATGGATGCAAGAGTACGGGCTCATGGCTTTCTACTTTCGTCCTTGGTTCCTTTTGAGACAAGTTCCCCATGTGGCTTTGGTCCGCGTACATGTGGTGGCATCGCGATCGGGAGGCCAATGCTACTTCATTTCTTCTCTTTATATGTGGAAAATGCTCTGGGCAACACGGATTGTGCAGGTGTAAAACACAGGTCGGACAATTGGATCAACCATAGTAGGATGGTAAGAAACCAACCAGCCATCGCCAATGGTTGTAACCATTGCATTCAATGACTACCAACCATTAGCAATGATTAACCATTGACAACGATTGCAACCATTGCCAGTGATTGCAACCATTGCCAATGATTGCAACCACTGGGTTGCGACACAGCCAACCATCGCCACCATTAGATTCAATGGCTACCAACCATTGGCAATGGTTGAGACTATTGGACGGCCAACTATTGCCAACCAATGGCAGGCCAATGGTTGCCGATCCCATCAATGGTCCCACCTGTGCGAACAAGCACAGAATTTGCGTCACAGGTGCGGGGAAAGGTCCAAACGCGGTCCAATCCATACTGCACAGAGTGAGCCTCCTCCCACCTTTTTGACACTTCAGAATTCCTCGGACTTCGGGTAGCAAGCAGTTTGATCAGGACGAATAGCTAGAAGGAATTCTCAATCATGTTCGATTATGGACAGATCACTTATTGATAGACAAGGCCAATAGATCAGAAAGCATGGCAAGAGTGTGCAGGTGAAGGCAGCAGAAGGAAACCAGCATGCGCTTCCACTTACTTTCCCCTGCTGTTGTTAGGCTACCTATGCGGCCACTCTTTATCCTTCAGCCTCTACAGTGGGAACCTTGATATCTCAGTAGCTGACGCTTGACAATTGCCTAAACAAAACGTGAAGCACAATATGCATCGCTTCTTTTATTGTCTACTCACTCAGCACCTCGCTTTCATCGGTTACACCCTCAAATAAAGGATCGCTCTAAACGATGTTTGCGATTGCCACAAAAAAAAAGGGACGAGGAATCTTCTGCCTCTGCCTGCTTGCACGCTATCCTGACAGCCGAAGATGTAGCGACATTATATTCAATCCAGTCAGCTCCGCCTATCGAATGAATGCTCCATTGGTCTAAGAACACCTTCCTCCTCATCGCGTTATCGCAAGCACTGCTCTTGACACGATGCTCGTCGCCTCAATGTATCGGTCGACACAACGGGATATGCAAGTACTTTCGGAACTACTCATGCTGCTCCCAGGCTTAGTCACACATCGAGCAAAGCACTTTTCTCTCAATGTCTGCAAGGCCAAAAAATAGACCTTATAGAGCAGTTAATATCCAGAAGGTGAGCACTTGAAACAGAGCTTGCGCCTCCCTGGATATGCAGCTTTGCTTTCAGAAACAATTTCTCCAGAAAATGGAACTATCAATGCCATATTCACTCGCGCATGTCAAGTTTAGGCAGGCAGAATCGGCAAAGGTAACGGGCGTCTTGCATGACAAGGAAACTGTGACTCACACGACGAGTGAGTGGTTCCGATAGTAATTGTCTATTTGGGCCTAGAAATCATAAGGTCATACGTAATTCAGAAGAATCATGCATACAGTGTACTCCGTTCAAGACTCGCATGCAGTGCTATTAAACCAAGAAGCACTATGGCGTGAGGAGCTGTGACAATCAGCCATTTAACGTCTCTGAAATAAAACAAACATACTTCGAGGTGAGCTATCAGAATCCCTCCTTAGGTTGAATGTTCCTGAAACTATATGATAGGGTTTTTAGGGTTTTAGGGTTTTAAAAGTTTTTAGGGTTTTCAGGGTTTTAGGGATTTTAGGGTTTTTTGGAAGACAACCCCCCTCCTAAGTTTCGATTTAAAAATTGATCAAGACAATGAATTTTGTGAGAGAATGTTGATCATTTCAACATTCATGTTCATCCTATGCTAAGACGAAGGATTAACATGCTTGAAAGAACCTCATTCAGCGACACATATCTCTGTGCCAGGGGTGTTAATTGATACCTCGTTTTCTCAAACGGTGAATTGATTCTATTGCATATTTTGGTATAGGGATATTAATGCTCAAGGGAAAAAAAAATGAGATAGTCTAACGGCAAACGGCTTATAAAGCAGCTTACCAATGCAATATTGGACCCGAACTCTTTCAGCCTGAGGGTCAGCCTGACTGCATTGAACGATTCGATTCTCTCAAAAACCCATCCTGATGCCAACTTGTCGCCAAAGCCTTACTAGGTCACGAATCCAAAACCCAAACTGCTCATCCTTTCGGCAAATCGAAATAAAAATACAATCCAAACAGCAACCATACGGCGTTCAATCAAATTGTTAAACCGGAACCTTATATTGCAATTGCGGATAGCCCACCCGGAATGCGATAATAGAAAACTAAAGGCCAATCTATCTCTCGAACACAAAGAGGCGCGCTGAGAAATGCATGAGCAACAATATGTAAGGAAAGCTCAACAAAAAGGAAGTGACACAAGTTTGCTGAAAGCAAGTAAACTGCTCACCGCGAAAAACTCTTCTGCATAGGCCTGCGCGAGCTGCTGCTTGACCTGTTCCATGAGTGCGGCGGGAGAGGGCGATCCTGCCGAGCCGGAGGGAGGCGAGGAGAAGGAGTCCATGGCTGCCAGGCGAGCCTCCAGGGGCTTCAGGGAGACCTACTGAAAGCAGAGAAATGGAGGGCAAGGACTGCCTCCCTTTCAAGCCGCAGTGGCCAATAACGACGCGCCACGTGGACAAAATTGCCTACGTGGCGAACCGCCATTGGTGGGTGCTCCCATTAAAAAGTTGGCAACCAAGTGGAGTTCAGGAAGGCCCTGAGCTGCTGTACTCTTCTCCCCAGAAGGAGAGGCCGAAGGGGAGCAAGCTGCTGCTCACATGCAATATGCCACTTTCGACGCTTGATTACTTTGAATTGGAGCCATGTGGATTGTAGGAGAGGAAATGGAAAGAAAGGGAAGAGTGTTAGCGGCTTTTTGCAGGCAGAGTGCCGCAATGTTTGCATGGATGGAATAGGGTAGAGTCTGAGGGAGAAGTAAGGGGCGCCGGAAGGTAAGAATTGCTGCAGCGAGGTTATGCAGTGCTTTATTGTGCTCCGGTTAGACGCAGGTGGAGCTCAGGGCTAAAGCCGTGGTTTGGATGGCTGAAGTTTCTATAAGGGTTTGGAATAGTGCGGAGAAGGGCAAGGATTAATGTGTAAGAGAATATTAGGGTGAAGGAGCTGGGGAATTGTGAAGAAAAACCATGCTTGCATTTGTCTGAAAGAAAAGAAAAATTGGCTGGTCCGCAATATGTAGTAAGCAAGAGAGTATTAGCGAAAACGAAGTTCGGTCTCCTTTGGACAACTTAGACAAATGGTATTTGGAGTCATCCAGAATGATTTGACTATGCGATTAAATTCACGATTAATGCAAAACGCCGCTTGAGGTGAAGTCGAATCGTCAACATCGGGATCAGTCCTAGTGTTGACAAAGATACAGGGTGACATTTTGACCAAATCATTGATTTTATGAACAACAAAAAGAGCACGCAGGAAATAAATGTTTTGCTATCATCTTTTAATGGAAGGTAGAAGGAGATTGGGAAGCGTCCAAAGCAGAGGGAGTTTCTTAAGCCAACGGAAGAAACCCCTCACCTATACTTTGTGCATAGTTGGCGCAAGATTAGGAAAGAGCCATTTAACTTATGCTAAACTCAAACACTCGATGTGAAGCCCTGACTGTTTCCTGTGTCGGTCCTCTTACGTGCCGGCAATAGCGTGTTTGTTATTCGTAAAGTTTGTTCATCGGCGAAGCATGCTTTCACTTAAGTTGTAAAATGATTACTCGTCCCCACTTGGAAGCCAACTGCGAAGGTCTACTTCAGTTCCTATTGAGTAGATGAGGTGGAACTGCGGGATGTCGCTTTTTCTGAAGTTTCCTGTGATAGTTATTGAGAGAAAAGGTGCAGAAGTTCTAACTCTGCTGCATTACCAACAAACCTTTTAAACCCCGTGCTTGCTGTAACTGCGTTCATAGATCGATTGAAGCTTACTTTTGGAGATTTTCATCACGAAGCAAATCAGTATCCGCAATCATCCGAATACTCATTGTTTTTCTTCGCCAAGCTTTTGAAGGAACCAGTTGCTGGGAGTATCAAGATGGTGAGTTGATGATCCCGTATTTAGCTCAATAAAGCAAGGGCAGGAAAAAGGGGAGCCCATGTGAATGTTGAACATGGATGACTCCGTGAGCATCACAGGATTTAGTTATTCTGTCAGACTGTTTTCTGAATGTCAAGCGATGATTTTGTAGCTTGAGCTGTTTATCTCAAGATTGCATGCACAAGTGTACTATGCTATATGAGGCTAAAGGGGGTGGGGCATGACTCATTTTCGGACCGCACGGGTTTGCTGCAGGTGAAGAAAAAGACGGTCCGTCAGAAAGTGAAGGAAAAGACATCAAAGCAGACGCAAAAGGTGAAAGGACAAGCTTAGGAGCAGATAATATTTCTGAAAATGAAAAAAAAAAAAATGAAAAAATTCTGATATTCTGAGGTTTCCCTGCTCTAAAGTGTCATGCACGTGTTTGGAGTTAATACTTTTGTGAACCGTCATCACTCAGAAATCCACAGAACAGCTTTTCCGTCTCTCATTCTTTGTTAAGTTTTTGGCCGCTGGGAGCAGAGTGTGCCCACAGACTCAACAATAAAGTAAGTGTTTTCTTCAGCCCAGCTGACCAAATTAAATCCGTATTGCATTGTGCATGTCTTGCTGTCAAAAATCCGCTGCTCTGTGTCAAACTGGTTTCCTTAGACACACTGTTTCGATTCAGATGCATCTATCGCTGTTTTGCTGACTGCTCGCTGTATTGTGAAGACAGTTCAGGCTGCCTTGGCAACAGGTTTTGTTGAAGGCACGGAAGTGTGAACGCTTATGATGATAATGAATGGTGCAGAGATGAAGATGGACCTGAATTGGCCACCCCAAGAATGCAGCGGAAAGTGGTGAAGCAAATGCGTTTTCTAGAAAGTATGTCTCCCTCTCACTTTTTGCCACCTCCAAAACGAAGTCACACAGTCAGCAGACAGAGACAGCAGTAGTGTACAAATTTAATCGGCATGTTAAGGTGGTCCGCTAAGGAGCTCGATTTGCTGCACATGCAAAATATAGCCTTGCTACCACCATCGTTTCAATTTCTATTTTTCCAATGGTTTCAATATTTACGTTGATTTATCCCGCTGACTTTAAGTATTTTACCTGGACACTGCAGGGCTACAAAGAACTCAGCAGAGCTTAACTCCAACAAAGTCAATTGGGAAGGTAAGTCTTTATGAAGAGAACTGCTTGCGAAGGAGGAAGCATGAACGGTTGTTTCCTTTACTCCATCTCCCATTCCTCCCATTTCTCCTTTCGTTTTCCTTCGTCCTTTTTTCCTCTCTTGTTCTGTCCTCTCCTTCTCTCTCTTTCTTTGGCCCTCTCTCGTCGTTCCTCATCCCCTTCTCTCTATCCATAAGTGAAATCCACGCATCCTTCTGTCGGGCAATGTAACACCTTGTACTATTCGTACATGTAACCCTGTTCCGTTTTCGCAGAAAAAGCGGAAAGGAGCAGCACGTAACGTGGGCTTAGCCCTGAGCACCCTTCCTGAACTTGCAGGCGTCCTTCCCTCACTAGCGGAGCCTGCAAAAGCTGTCAAAAGTGGCCTTCGCCAGCTTCCCAAAGTGGTTCGGAATAAGGCTCGCAAAAGAATCACGTAAGTACTTACAATCTTCGACTCGATTCTGATAATTAGAAAGGGGAAGTCTAGCACGTGGAAGTCTTCGTGTAGCTGAGATGAAACCCAATGCAGCTGATGTGTGCATAGTAATTCTGGAAACTCCATCCTCTTCCATGAGGATAAAGGTGGATGATGGCGTTCTCCTTTCTTGCTATTATTTATCCATTATGTCAAGAACTGATAGACATGAAGTCTCCTTATCCTTGTCCTTGTGCTTACTTATTGAAGCTACGCCTTATGTTTGTCTGTTCAGGACTGACGAGACTAAGCAGTTTGCTGCCGTCATAGCTCATCCTGCTTTCAAGGCCGACCCCTTGGCTGCCATTAAGCAGCACCTCCTGAACACCTTGCCAAGCCCTCCCCCTCAGACTCAGACGGCTGGAAGGCCTGCAAATAAGGGGAAGCGGAAAAAGCCCAAACAGAAGTATACCGGGGAGGAGCCGATCAAGTCAACCCACCAAATGGATACGTCGTAGGTCACAGCAGCGAGACAATGACCCTCTTCACTGTTCCGTTTAGAGGAACTGTTGCCAACAAGAGAAATACGGAATGGGCTGGCACCTTTTCTATCGGGTTTTTGTCCAGTTCTTGCATAACGAATTGGTGTAACGGCAACGGGTGTTTCCAAGTTATACATTGTAGGATTCCGCATGGCAGAGCCGCCAGGCTCTCAAATTCTGAACAAAAACTTGGTAACAAACAATTCCTAAGCACCATCCTCCCCTTTCTGAAGCCTCAACGGAGTAAAGGGGACGAGCAAGGGAGGTATTTGAGAACTCCACCATGGTTGTTTTGCTGGCAGATGAGAATATATGCTACCGTACAACCGCTCTGTATGAACATTTGAGTACCTGCCTGCTGAAATCTGGACCCAAAATTCTATATTGTTGAACCCCCTGAAGGTATCGTACAGTACCACGTCCATTGAAACTATGATACGGTAGCATGTTCCATACCAGGTTCTACGAACGAAGTTGCATGTGTCAACAGCTCTGTACGTTTACAGGACTGAAACCAAAGCCCTTGCTTTGCTTATAGCAATCCTTTTTCGCGTCCTCCGCATTCTTGTCGAGTTCCATTCGCATGTTCATTCTTTGCTCACCCTCGAGCTTCGAACGCATCATGCAAGCCCCACACACGGGACACGTGTCACGATCTGCATCAATCGATTTCAAAAAAACTCCACAAGACAAAACTGGTATGCGCCCGTACGATGCCATTCGCATGCCGGAGCAGCCGCCGGCGCTAGCAGGCGCATGCAGAGGCGAAAGATGTAGAGCGAATTGTACTCCGCCGAGATGAGGGAGTGGTGAAATGATTGAAAACTGAAGAGTTTCTTTCCTTTTTTCGTACTTCTTCCCATTCAGCCATAGGCTAACATAATGTGCAGGTTCTCCTCTCGTATTTGCTAAGTGAAACGTGGTATTTTGTATTTTGTATTTTTAGATTTTTTCTCTCGCTAATAGAGTCATAACCAGCGGGTTTCAACAGAGTGAACAGACATATACCACTACGGCAGAGCGAACATCTCCGAAAAAAGGACCCGGCAATTCCCAATCCTTTGATGCCTGGGAGGAGGGAGAGCTGAACACACTTCCCAATGTGGAGTTCGAACTTAACAGCGGACTGAAAAAGGTACTAAAGTAGCACCAAATGAAGGGCCTCCACTTTCTTCTACGGCATATTCGTGGAGATAGCACTAGGGAAAGCTCAAACTCTCTCTCTCTTCCCTGCATATTGGCTCACAGTCATGGAACTGGAAAAACACTAACTGTTCTCTCCTGCCTTCAAACATGGAGATCCTACTTTTGCTCTGAACCGTTCCGAGCATTGGTTTCCGGGCCTCACTCATTCCAGTCGTTGATTGTATGTTTAGCTCCTAGGGAAAGAATCGGCACTACTTCCGGCTGGATGGGAATGTGCATACTTTTGATCGCTGCGGCATCATTTCTGCATTCAAGACATCATCGGAAGCGAAGCCGATATTGGCCACGTACGGTGTGGCCGGGCAGGAAATTGAATTCACTGCAGAGTCTCGAGTGGTTCTTCTGCACCCCTGCGGGAGTCCCTGGGTGGAAACTCAGGCAAGCTTCTCTCTCTCTCTTCTTCTCCCTCTCTATCTCTCTTCTTCACACTCTCTCTTTTCCTCTCTCTGAGTGGTCTCTCTTTCTCTCCCTCTCCCTCTCTCTCTCTCTCTGGGTGGTCTCTCTCTCTCTCTCGCTCTCTCTCCGCGTCAGCTTTTAGGGGGTTGTCTGACAAATCTAATCTACCCCTATCTAGCTGAAGTCTCTCTGAATGCTTGTCTGTATATTTGTTTTCTCTGCAGGCTGTTGCCCGAACATTTCGACAAGGCCAGCAGAAACGAGTGTACGTTTATCGGCTGGTGAGCCAAGCTACTGAGGAGGAGATCTACGAATGTCCTTTTGGTAAAGAGCAGCTCGTCAACCGGCTGTTTCTCGACTGAGGTCTCTTCAATACCCCCCCTGCATGACTTGGTGGTGCGTGCAAGGCTATGGAGAGGAGTGCATGAAGAGTGGGAGGCGGAGGAGAAAAAGAGAGAAGGGAGGCAGAGGTGGGAGAACAGAGAGTGGATCGAGAGTGAGTGAGGGCAGGGAGAAGGAAGGGTTCAAAGGAAGCATTTCCTACCAAAACCCTAGCGCGTCCGGGTGGTGCAGGAGGAGGAACCCTCGTCAGTTCGCCTCTTGACGCGGTCAGGGAAGAGAGCAACGACCCCATTCTGACGAGCCTGCTGAAGTTGTCCGGAGAATCGAACCTAGAACCTTGTCTCCAAGGTCCTCTTTCAGCACCAAGAGGACAACAAATAGGCTCTAAGCAGATCCCACTTCTTTCGACAATATTAGAGTGCAGTACAACAAGAATAGAAAAGGGTGGTCATTAGGGTTTCAACAGCTAGGTGCGCATGCAGTGCTGAAAAAATGTGAGCGTAAGAATTGAACACGTGTGTATTTAGTTCGCATGCAGACGTCATTACATGATGGTATAGCGATAAATAAATGCTGAAATGGAATGAAAAAGACTGATATTTGAAATAACAAAAAACGGAGGGTCACATGGTCCTTTACTTGTTGTGGTGCATGTCACGGGCGTATGCATGAGCCCCTCCACACGTCCCACCATCATACCAACTGCCGATTCCCGAACATGGTAGACTCTTGACTGAACTTTCGACCCCGCTCACTAGGCAGGAAAAGGCTAAGAGATATTGTAATGTACTCATTATTTGGAAGCGTCAATTTCCGGTACAAAAGCAGGCCGTCCCAGGGAGACAGGACCCACAACAGAAACTACTCAAAAAAACGCATGGCGGCTAGAAATTTAGAGCAGAACTAGCAGGCCTTTACTTTGGTCTGCTACCGACTTACAGAGGGACGGAAATAGAACAGCTGCACTTGCAAACCCTTCAAGATAAGAATTCAGCTAAAAAGAAATAGCTCGGGTTCACCTAGGGCCCATTCTATCCACCTCACTACCTTTGTTCAAAGCACAATTACCAGCAAACCAAGAATTCGCTCCTCTTCTCGTTGGCATTGAATATAATTTCATTCTCACCAGACATCATATGCTCCTAAAGGTATAGCCTCCTCGCCTTGATCTACTCCGTACGAAGGATTATGTGCACCCCACTATCTGTCTCAACAATTTCGCTCAACTCCCCCACCTTCAGAGCGTACGTGGCCCGCTCAAACGCTCTCTGCATCTGCCCAGGACCGAACCGTCCTGACACCACAAAAGGAACCAACGTGCCATCAGAAAAAGAAGCCAACGGCCTCTCACGGGAAAGGAACTATTCATGCAGGCATGGGCGGATATTTCTTAGGCAGAAAGAATGCAGATAGGTCCCAGATGCGCACAAAAAATTTGTCGTAGTGAAGTCCACAATTCACGACCATCAATTCCACATGCGAATTGGCCCACATCCCTTCAGCCTGGTAGAGAACAAAAGCCGTAGCACAGCACTCACCCAAATCCCCCCCACGCTTCGCAGAGCTGCAGTCCGACTCCGCCCTCGCAAGGTCTGCAAACCCCGCCCTCCCGCTCACTATTTCCTCCCGCAATCTCTCCAGCTTCGCAATGGCCGCCTCCTTCGTAGTCCGCGTTATGACTCGCCCTTCAGGATCCTTCCAGGAAGCAGGCCGCCTCGAGCCCTGGTGCTTGATCAGCAGGTGGGCAGCGCGCACCTCGTCCGCCATGGCTGCCCTGCCAACCTCCTCTCCCCTCCCCTCGCAGTTTTCAGCACTGGGTTTGCCAGAAACCCAGAAATCTAGTTTTCCGCAGAAAACCGTCAGCCATCACGCGGCCATCCAACGGCCCGAAACTCACACGTGACCACGTGGCACATCCAACAACCAGAAAATCACCTGTGTCTACGTAACACATCCAACGGCTCGAAACTCACACGTTTCCACGTGCTACATCCAACGGCCCACAAATTACACGTGTTTATGTGGCATATCCAACGGCCCGAAACTCACATTTGTCTATGTGGCATATCCAACGGTCGTAATCTCACATTTATCCACGTGGCACATCCAACGGTTCAAAATTCACATTTGTCGACGTGCCACATCCATCGGCCCGAAACTCACATGTCCACGTGGCACATCCAACGGCCACTTTCCGGAAATCTCGCACCGACCGTACCGCTCGCCGGTCGCACGAGCTCGGACTGTCCACGTGGCGGGTTCTCGCGCTCCGCCACATGGCAGCGTGCTGGCGCTCCACGTGGCGCCTCAGAGAACTGCCACGTGTGCACCCCCGCAGAAGTGTGCTAGTCGCTGGGTGCGCCACGTGGCTGCAGGCGCGCTCTCCCCTTCTCTTCGCACGTGCGACCCTCGCAGAGGGAGTTGCACGTGCGGCGGCTGAGCGGGATTGGTGGAGAGTTAGGGTTCAGGGTTGCGAGCTCGGGTGTTTGCCGCACTCCGAGAAGGCGGCGATCAGGGGGTTCAGGGTGGCCTGCGCCGCCATGGCGATGGAGAGCGTGGAGGAGGTGAAGGGCTCCGCGGGGGGCTGCCACGTGGCAGTCCTGACGTTGGACAGACCGAAGGCCCTGAACGCCATGAGCCTGGGTGAGTGCACGGGCGGTTCGGTGTATCTGGTCCGTATTCTGATCCGGGGCATAGCAAATACTGGTACCCAGTCTTTGTTGTGGCAGGGCTTGGTAGGACTGTTACACTGAAGGGTAGGTTAGAGAGGGCGGAGGGGAGAGAGAGAGAGGGGAAGAGAGGGAGACAGAGTGACCGAGAGATAGGGAGAGAGCAGAGAGTGACGAGGTGCAGAGAGAGGGGAATAGAGGGAGAGAGAGAGAGACGGAGTCGGGAGAGGTTGGGAGGGAGACAGTTAACAGGGAAAAGCGATAGAGGAGAAGGAGACAGAGATAACTAGACACAGAAAAACATGACGGCCTTGAGAATGCATGGAAGGACTCGTTACGCGTGTCACATGTGACAGAGGATCATGGGGAGGGAATTGGGAGGAGCAGAAAAGGGCAATGAAGGTAAAATGTTCATTGGTGCACTTGGGCGGAGTGTTCGCTCACTTTTTTTTCGGTCTGGCGAGGAGGCCAAGTTGGGCTTTTCTAATTTAGGATTTTTCTTTTTACGTACCTACGCGTCTTTTCAATTGAAGGCAATTCTGAGTGCTACCTCGTACTATGCAAGATAATCTGCACGGAATTCATTTTCTTGGTCTTGCGATACTGTTCACTATACTCAGCCCAAGAAAAGAAGTGCAGCAAATGTTTGCAGAGATGTTGAACTCATGGGCAATGTTTTGCAGAAATGGATTTGGCTTATATGAGCCTCTTGGAGGAGTGGGAGAAGCGCCCCGAGGTGAAGGCAGTGCTGGTGGAAGGCAGCACCTCTCGAGCCTTCTGCTCTGGTAACTGAGTTCAAGCGCAAATATACAAAAAAGTGAATTTCTTGAATGCAGCTTCTGCTCTCTGCAAAATGTATCACCGCTAGCATTTGGTTCAGCCTTGACATAAGCAATGCCATAGTTTCTCTGAATATGATTACTTGACACAACCGACCTTTTTATGTTTAAGACGTCATAATGTTATGACATTATGAGATCGAAATCATGATGCATCTTCAAAGTGCAGACAGAGGCTGCGGAATATTCTAAAGCCCATTCGGTTTTTTTTTACCAGAACCGGCCAGAAAAACTGAAACTGAACTCATCAGCATATCAAGCTTGCCTGGCCCTTTCTTCAGTTGACTATATCTATCAAATTGAGCATTACATAAAGTTGCCAAGAGTTTCTTAAAGTAACTATGTAAGCAGTCTGCTGCTACATTAACACAATGTAGCAACACTGTCGCTGACAGTAGATAGCCCTCCGAAACCAACAAGATGATGCCTTCTTTTCCATCTTTTGAAGACAGATAAGATGCATAAAAAGACACATGCTCTTCTCACGTGTGGTTTCTTTTCCCTCGTGGTTTTCCTTTTTACTGAAAGGCATCAGGGGGCGATGTGAAGTGGATGACTACGACGGGAAAGCAGCAGCTGGGATTGCCACACGTGGCTGAAAAGGTGCTTCCAAATCCAAATCATGTTTGCATTGGAACCAAAGCAGATTTTCTGGATGTCCTAATCTATATTTTTCTTTATTTTTCATCAAAATAATTTGAACCCCCTCTACATAAATTTTTCCGGTCAGCTTCGGCGTGAACTTCTCAGCATAGGTTCTCAGCAAAAAAAAAAAAAAAAGCATGCGATTTATCGGTTATTTAGTGAAATGCTCGGATGGTTTTGGAAGATTTTGGCTCCATTTAAATCTGCAAGTAGACGGGATCTGGAGATAAAATTCAGAAACTTTGCATTGAATTTGTCCTTAAAGCACATGGAGATAAAGCATCTCTAGCATGGAATCCGCAACTGCCCTTTGCAGGTCTTCACTGCAGAGTACAAACTTATATGCAAAATTGCAAACTTCCAAAAGCCGTACATTTCCATAATGGATGGCATCACTATGGGCTTTGGAATAGGCTTATCGTGCCATGGCTGCTATCGCGTCATCACTGAGGTCAGCACTTCTCCCCTGACGTCATCATTCCACTAGTAGTCTAGTACACTTTTGTTACAGCATTTCACTCTGAATAACTCAATTTTTCTGACTGATCGATCGCGGATTTCCCACAGAGAACTACACTCGCTATGCCTGAGAACGGAATTGGGTTATTTCCAGACATTGGCTTTGCATATTTGGCAGCAAAAACTCCTGGAAAGGGGGCCTTAGGTGAGCTTTCATTTCAATCTTTTCTTCTTTTTTTCTGTTCTCAATATGACAGCGCTACAGAGGCCTGCCAGATTCTTTTCTTAAGGCGAGGATATCATGTTTTTGGAAATGGGTTTTCGTGAAGCTCACTACCACATGCTCAATTGTAGAAATTTCATGAATGTTGGCAAGTCTGACTGCTTGTTTAAATTTACCACACCTTCTTTACAATCCGTTTCCCAGGTGCATATATGGCCCTCTGTGGTGCCCGAATCGGCAGTCCTGCAGATGCTCTCTTTTCCGGCTTGGCAACGCACTTTGTACCTTCTCAGGATATTCCTTCTCTTCGAGCAGCCCTTCTCAATGCCGATCTGTACACTCACTCACTCTCATATACCTTCACCCATGCCTTTACATCTTTCATAATATTGCCTTCAGTTGATCAAACAGGCTGATACTATCTGTGTGTGAGAGGGAGAGAGGTTCAAAAGAGAGAGAGAGAGAGAGAGAGAGAGAGAGAGAGAGAGAGAGAGAGAGAGAAAGAGAGAGATCTGCAAGAGAGATTTCTATCTGAATGTTTTCACCCATGTTAGTAACCGCAGCTGCAGGGGAGGTGAATTTTCTAAGGCTATTGACTGACTTCACTTGACTTCGTCTTCACTTGCTCGTTTTCAGGACTGAGGATTCCTATGCAGCTATAGAGAATGTCCTTGAGAGGTTTGCAAAGCAACCAGAGGGGGAGTCCAAACTAAAGGCACTTCTCCCAGTGATTGAAAAAGCATTCTCCAAAGAAAAGACTCTGCCTGAAGTCATTCTATACTTGACTGAATTGCGCGATTCAAAAGATACCGCAGGTGCGATGTCGGCTGGAAGTTGTGTCCTTTCCGCTATCATTTCCCAAGATCTTACATGCAAATGTATCCATGATCTTAATGAAGCCTCGTTCAGAAAGACAAGCTCTGAACCACATGCCAGAAATGCCGCTAACTAGTGACTTCTTTGCCTTGTTTCAGTTGCCGTCTGGGCAGAAGAGGCCCTGCAGGGCATAGCAAAGGGGGGCCCCTTCAGTCTGGCAGTCACAAAACGACACTTCGATGCTGTGGCGGATGAGGAGGGAAGGAATACGGTGAGGCTCCACCCCCCCTCCTTCAGTGGGAGGCCTTTTAGGGTTTTTAGGGTTTTAGGGTTTTTAGGGTTTTATAGGATTCCCGGTGTCTCCCCTGAGGGGGAGCCGGCTGTGGAGGGGAGGCAGGTGGCGGCGGTGATGAGGACGGAGTACCGCCTGGCGAGGCGGATTTCGTGCAGAGGGGATTTCGTGGAGGGAGTTCGAGCTGTGTTGGTGGATAAGGATCAGGTGAGGCTCCCTCTCTCTCTCTTTCTCTCTCTCTCTCTCTCTCTCTCTCTCTCTCTCTCTCTCTCTCTCTC
>CM074820.1:1294330-1365034 GCA_037447605.1 Zygnema circumcarinatum
CCCCCCCCCCCCCCCCCCCCTTCCCGGGAAGTTCTCAGGTCTCTTCCTCACGTCGGGATACGCACAAAAAGGTGATTACAAAGAAAAAGAAAAAAAACAAGGAGCTGTCCCCTAGCCCGCACCTCTGTCCTCTAGCTGCGTGTCCCTGCACTGGCGAATCCTGTAGCATACATCCTCCCGCTTCCTGATATATAATCCTGCAAGTGTGTTCCTATACTCTATCTCACACTCTCTCTCATCTCACTTTCTCCAAAGCTGGTGTCTGCAGAAACATCCCGTCTCAGAGAAGTATCTGTTTTTCTCTCTCTAACTCTCTCTCTCGCCCCCCCCCACTCTCTCTTTTTCTCTCAGTCTCTCTCCCCATTATCTCTCTCAGGGAGTACAAGACTGGAGTACAAGCTATGAGATAGCTAAACTGTTGATTGCACAAAAACCTGTAAAAGAAGTCTATATAGACCCTCCTGATGCCCTCCCTCCTGCCCTTAATGGAACCGTGTTGCACGCGTGGCAGGTGAGGGGATGAGCCAGCCACCCCTCATGAGCAAAAAACCTAAAGAAACTCTTCCAGAAAATACAATCAAAATGCACACCCTGTCGGCTCTCCTCCTTCTCCCCCTCCCGCTCCCTCACTTGGCGCTACCTGCGTCCTCCCTGTGCGCCAGTGGGAGCTCCAAATTTACAATGAAATAGCTCTTCCCGGGCTCCCGCACATACTGCACTTCCCCACTCATTAGGCGCACAATCTTCCGGCACATGCTGAGGCCCAAACCCTCCTGCGACTTGTTGTGGGCGTCCGCACGGTCAAACATTTGGTGCACCAAATCTTCAGGCAGTCCCTCCCCAGCATGTGTCACCCTGCAGAGTGAACCTCAGCGTTTCCGTTACTGCGTCGTTCGCTTACAGTCGCTGAAATGCTGTTCCTATGTATGCCTAGGGATGAACGGATAATAATCGATTGACAACAAGGTACCCTCTTTGTATCCGCCTACTTCAATTCCCAAGATATTCGCTAATAATCTCAGGGAACCGAGGCGAACATAAGAGGGTACAGTACTGTATTGCAACGACGCTTTTATACATACACGCGTTTACAGTGATGTTCAGTTGTTCAATTACAACTAAAAACCAGAAGTAACAGACCAATTTATTTCAAGACGGCCGGCATGAATACACAGATTGCTCAGTCCTGCAATTATTATTTCACCGGCGCCTTCATATACACATACCTTGAACAGACTACAAACAGAAAACATGAAAAAGCAGCATCTCATTTCAATGCAACATTCATACATACATACCTTAACTCGAGCTGGACCACATCTACGCCTCCAGGAAGCCGCTTAGTATGAGGGACCACCTTGATCTCCACCCATCCAGAGGCAGGCGTGAACTGCACCGCATTCATGAGGAAGTCTGCAAGCACTTGCTGCAGGCGGACCTGGTCTCCAAAGACACACATAGTCTTGAATTCGGGGGGAGTATCGCAGAATAGTTGAAGGCCTTTCTTGCTGGACTGCATCATGCCTTGGCTCACAACGCTGTTCATAACTGAGGCCATCATGAACTCAGCCGTCTCTAACTCCAAGTATCTGCATCACCCCCAAGATTTGCTCGTCTCATCATACAAAATCTGACGCATTCATCACCACCTTGACAAACCTCTCCGACTGCATGAAATCGGGAAGCGAGAAAAGTAGAGAGCGCAGAAATTAAGGGGGAAGAATAGAAATTAAGACGAACAATGACCCCCTGAATCATGGAGCCTATCTTCAGGACGATGTAAGGCAAGGCGGAGCAACCGTTCTCTCACCCTTCCTCAATGCTGGTTAAGTCCATATCATCCAGTATGCGACGCAGCTGCTTTTCACATGTAGCACTTGTCTCAACTAACTGCTTCTGATCCTCTGACAGATCCGTGTGTTCGATAAAGGATCTGGCAAAGTGGATGCCATCGAGAGGGTTCCGAATTTCCTGCCGAATATAAGCCAGCTCTTTGGCTTTGGCCTCCGCCACTTTCTCAGCCGCCTTCTGCACTGTGAGGGCCTGCTGCAGCTCCATACTGGCAATGTGCAGGAAGCAGAAAACACCGGTAATTGCTCCTTCAGCATCTGTTCGCTTGCTTGCTGTCAAAAGGACATCTACTGGTTTGCCCTGCAATTCCACGTGCAGAAAGTCAAATGCTGCTGGGTATTAAGTTCACCAGCTGCACGAACATGATTCGAGCGGGTCCTACCTCCTCAAAGTGTTTCCATGACACATGCAAAGATGGTTATCCACTGAAGAACACAGGTATTGCACACCTGTCGGTCATAGAATGAGAAAGGAAATTTATCGGTATCATTCCCGTCCATAGCATTGTTCAACACAATCATGAACTTTGTGAGGGCGTCGCCACTTTTCAGCCGGCAGAGTCCCCCGAAGATCTCTCCCGTCAGCATCTTGCCCACGACATTGTCACGGTACACACCCGTCACCTTCTCCATAGCAGGGTTCCACTCTGTGCAGTAACCCAGCTCTGCAAGGTAACACGTGGACATACAAGTCATACAATGTGTGAAGTCAGACGCTGAAAGCAAGCTGCATACAGGCAATTTTTTGAGTCCACATGTGCTCCTCCCCTGCCTGTAGCAACTATCAATTGCCAAAAGAATTGAAAGGTCAAGTGTGCATTACCATCTGAGCCAAAAATTGGCGGAATAAGAGAATGCTGAGATCGCACAATGGTGGTGTAATCCCCCTGGATACGTGTGAACTTGTCCATTACCACCCTCTGCCCAGTTACATCTTGGCCTACAAAGCAGACTCCAACCACGTTCTCATTCACGTCCCGACTGGCACATGCGTTCACCACCAAGATAACGGCACCCTTGTCCTTTTGGGTTCCCCAAGACTGCAGCTGTATCTCCACATTCTGCTCCTCCTCACCTGTAACACAGCAGGGAAATACATGTTTCAAATCTGAAACACATTTTCTCTAGACCTGGAGGTATCTACTATACCAATACGTGCCACTATCTGCTACTCAGCCAAACACCAGCTTCATTGGTAACCTTGCAGTCCCTTGGCACCCTTTGCACCCTCTGAGAGAAAAAGCTACACAGAGAGCCGCACCATTCAGAGCAAGGTATAACACCCTCTCAACCGTTTCCACTGAATCCTTGTGTATCAATTCCTTCACGAGCGAACGGCCCATAGCGTCTGCCACAGGTATTCCTGTCAACTGAGATACTTTGGCGTTCCAGCCATTGATACAACCATTGAAGTCAACAGCCAGGATAGGTGCAGTGGCAGTCTCAATTAAGCGCACCATCTCATTAGCCACAGTGCTAAGCTCATCCATGCCCTGCCAACCCATTCCAATACGCGGGTGCAAAGTCAGGTCTCTCTTCTGCCTAGGTCAACTGACCAGGATTGCAATTGCACGGATATGCAACCTATTCATACATCTTACAATTTTCCAGAACATTACACCATAGCCTCAATCTGCTATTCCCAGCAAATCGAAAATTACGAAGAGCATGTCCTTGCAGTGCTGCAGGAGAAACTGAACCGCAGACTGAAATTGTAGGCATAAAGCAGCGCTTTTGAAGTCTAAAAACAACCTTTGCTCGAAGAAGCAAAAGACACTATGTTTCTGAGCATCGAGCAGCATCGTGTTAGATACACTAGCCACTCTCGCTCGTTTCACTATTGAATTTTCACAAACCTGAAGTTTGAGGTCGTTTAAGCGTGCATGGATCATTCTCTTGTTTTCAATGTCATCAATGTCTTGGAAAGAACCACGCAGAATGAGTTGCAGACTGTGAATGGCATCCATCTCCACATCCTCCCATGGTAGTGATCGCTGCTTCACGACCTCCAGAAAGGCTTTGAAAGATGAGCGAGGATGCATTTTACGGCCATCATCCCTATCGTCAGAGTCATGCCGTGCTCCTGCCCACCTGATCTCTTTTTCTGCATGGGATCTGAACCAGAATAGGAAGTCCTTGTTTGTAATCCTTGCAGCAGCCATGCCGCACACAGCTACTCCAAGATCGTTGGCTCCCGGATATCCAGCGTCAGCAAGACTGTCAGTGCTCAGCCCTGTCGAATCTTTGTGGTATTCGAGCAACCAGTCAGCAATATCTTTCACCTGCTCTTCTGTTGGGGTCACCCCTAAGAGCCAAAAGCGGCCTCCATAGTATAAAGCAGCCCCGTCACACTTGACAAGATCCATAATATTGGGGTTTTGAGAAACAATGCCAATTGGTGCATCACGGAGAAGCATATCACAGAGAAGGGTCTGTGTGCGAAGAATGTGCTTCTCCCGGAGCTGCGCTGCTAGCTCCACCTCCATGTTTAGCTGCAAGCCGAAAACCTGCAAAAGAACAACGTTTTGCCGAGTGATGAGACCCAGGGAGTGAGTCTCTAGGCTTGAAGGGCCAGCAGATTCAATTACTAACTTAAACACCTTCAGTCATAGTAAACAAGTGCATCTGATGCTGAAAATGGTGACCTCTTCAAGTTCATGCAATGCATTCATGCTCATACCCACATCAAGCCAATAACCCATGAAAAGTGATTGGCGATGCTCGTCTGCAGGCATACCATACCTGCATAAGGAATTCACAGGCAGACCTCAATGGAAAAGGAACATAGCGCGATGTTGCGTGATGGCACACAACCAGGCCCCAAAGTTTACGTCCCTTTTGCTGACTGGCTCCTCTGGGTGCTCCATCGTCGTCATTGTCATTGATGATAACAGCCATGACCAGTGAAGCCATAGAACCCATGTTCATCATATACTGCGCGTGGCAACCATGAACTCCCCGTAGTGTTGACCCAGCAAGACTAAGTGGTTGCTTCAAGCTGAAATCCTGTATAACTTTCACCTGCAAATCAAGAAGAAGTAAAATGAGTACGTCTGACTCCATCAACGCTGGATAAACAACGCCGCAACTTTTTTCAAAAGAGATAGAATAATGACACCGTCCTTCAGTCATTAATTCTTAAACATGCCAGCCACAGTGCAGCATAGCGATAACATATGGCAGTTCTCAAACTGAGCACTGAAACATGCAAAAAATCGCTTCGAAAGATTCTTAGTGCTCCTTAGACATCTGTAACGTCAAAACAGATTTATTCGTTCTAAAACCAAATAACCTTACGTTCATTCGCAGTTCTTCGTTAAATGTGAATCTAAGAGACATCAATCCCACCAAAAAAACTACAATTTAACAGCAGATATAACAGACACGCAAGACAACATCATTAACTTCATCGTGCGTGGGTTGAAGGAAGGAGCAAAATGTATTGACTGTACCGGTGCAGCACGACAATCACAAATCATTCGAACACGGTTCTTCATGAAGAGGAATCTGGAGGCCTGGGGAATGTCAGTTGCTGGGTAGTGAAGCCCTAAGTAGGGCTCCAAATCTGATCTCCGAATCTCCGCAATAACCTCGCCATGCTCATCTTCATGGAATTTATAGGCCATCACTCGATCATAACCGGTCAATTCCCTCACTTCCTCCACCACAGCGTCGCAGAGAAGACCAATATCTCCTCCTGGTAAAGCCTGAAGTCTTGAAATTGCCTTGGCAGCTAACTTGTGCGACCTAAGAGCTCCAGCAGCAGAAACTGATGGATCTGTGGGCCTCACAGGCTCAAAATCTATCACAAGGCCAAGGTCTATCCTATGCATGATAGCGTAGAAAGGCTTCTGACCACTCCTGCTTTGTATAGAGATTGGGTTCATCATGCTCACATCGTTCGAACTGGCTGCCTTTTCCAGTGCGGCAACACTTGAAGGAGTAAACAGAGTTCGTGCATCGGTTCCAAGCTCTGTCAACCTCCGCTCCGATATCTTCATGAGACGCGCAGCATTGAAAAAAAGACAGTTTCCCAGAGGTCTAGACGATACAGGATTTATAAACAACTCTCGTTAAAGTTAACAACTGAGAGGGGACAACGGAATGCTTAATTACTGGTCAGTGAGTCCTACGCTCAGGAATAGACAGAATGCAATAGCTAAGTACCCACAAATCCTGCCAGAATTGGCTGCGATTCCCTTACGTGACGAGTATATGGTTCAAGACTTATATATTACACAGTTTTTCAAACATCCAGCATGATTTAGCCTCCCTCCACACAGACAGCGAACTTCTGCCATTATGCTCCCAGCTAATAATGGTGGATGTTGGTACGCACCAAGGAGGCCCTTCTGGCCAACACTGGGAACAGCTTGGGGCGTCAAATCCAGCATCTCCAGTGCATTCTCGCTGTATGCTAGGACTTTGAAACTGCCTTCTTCAACCGCGAGCATGCAGCCAAAGGCCTGAGTGATGCCTCCCCTTTGCATGCGCTGAAGATAAGCTGTCACTGTGCTTGAAGGAATTGACTCTCCTGTGCCCTTACTAGCGACCACAGACTTGGAATAGTCGAATGAATCTCCGGAAGTTTCTGACTCCTCGAAGGCTCGATGAAGCTTTGCGTCCGCGTTGGCCTGGGCCACGCGAACATCTCTCTTTGACTTCGCAGAGCTCCCCCCTGAGGAGTTCGACATCCGGGAGGACGACATTTCTGCGCCCTTCCTCACACGCCGACAACTAGCTACAGGTGCGACAAGCCAACGAACCCGCGGCCCTCTTCCTCCTAGAGTCTGCACAGACAGTTTGCCAGACAGGCCACGGCTCACAATGATGCAGAAAAGCCTTTCAAATTCACTGGTGACGCGCCAAACACTATCGTAAGGTCAGATGACGGCACGTCGGCTGCAATGGTAATCATCTGTGAGAGAACAAAGCATAGCAGTGCAAATGCTTTATGGTCATGCGAATGCGGCAAATGCTCTATCCGTGAAGGAAAAGTGGCGTGCGCGTAGGTTTCCGGATGCAATATTCACAAGGCAGTTCCCTGATAGAATAAAGAGCGAAAACATAAAGAACAGATACGTTCCCCGGAACAACCGTGTCACCTCCTGTTTCTCTCTTTCCATAACCTCCTAATGAAGTGACATCAATCACACAACCTCCCTCTCCAACCAAGACGACCACAGGGTCCTTCCTTCCCACACGCCGTCACCGCCATCCGTCCATGCATCAATACCATCCATCCATCAATGAAAATCACCTCCCGGACGGTCCTGCACACAAACCTCCATCCTGTCCCCTCACCCTTCCCTACCCTACCCTTACCCTCTCCCTCCTCCTCCCTACCTGTCACACCCCAACCGACGCCGGGCCTCCAACTCCCGCCCGTCAAGACCCCTCCCCGTCCAAAACCCCTCCTCCTTCCAAATCCCTCCGCGCTTTGCAGGACTTCCCTTCCGCCCTCGGCCCTCTCTCCCTTCCTCCCTCCCTCGCAGCGCGTGCCACGTGGCGCGGCGGCCGAGCAGCGCGGAGCAGGCGGGGGGAGGGCGACCCGGAAGGCTACCCGCCGCACTTTCCGTACAGACCGTCACGTGAACAGGGAGGGGCCAGATAAGCGCTTTAGCCACGTGGCGCACTCGCCTGCGATCGCCGCCCAGATCGGACGGTCCGCGGCGGCCCGCCCGCCTGCAAGTGGACTCGAGGCTCGCGTACTTTTGCTCAAGGGGGGTCTGGCGTTACATGAGGGTGGAGGGCCGTTGTAGGTAACGAGAAACGGGACAGGACGCGGGAACGGGCGCATGGAATACAGGCAGGTCGGTGCCGCCCTGGTCCGCGGTGCCAGCGCGGCATGAGGAGAGGACGTACGGATGGCGTGCGCGTGGGCGGAGGGCTCTCATTGGGCCCCCGCCGACAAGCCCTCATCATTGCTGTACGGTGGGGCGCTCTCAGCCGTCGATGTGGGAAATCGGACGGCTGGATCGCGCCGGCAGGTGGGCTGCTGTGCTGGCGCCGGCGCTTCATGGCGGGCTTGGACTATGGGGCCGTTTCCTTGTAGGCAAATCGAGTTTGTTGTTGTGACGTCGTGCGTACGTCATCGATACCTGCCACGCCCGGTCCCTTGGCTTCGTGACCGTATTCGAACTCGAAAATGGGGTAGAGTTATTCATAAATTGTAGATTTTCTTCCACGTGGCGGCCAGCGGATCGAGATATCTGGCCTGTCGTCACGTGGCGGCAGCCAGTTGGAGCAAACGGTCCCTATTTTGGCCGATTGTCAACCGATTGCGCCGGTTTCAAGCAGGAGCGGAACGGCTCGCAAGTTTGTTGCTACAAACCTGCGTCGGGCTGAATTTACAACTTTGTGACGGAAGCGGAACCGAAAAGGACGGAGACTACGTCAGAAATTGTCGTGAAAGATATTTTGGACTTATGGGATTTTTAGGCGCGAGAACCGCGCGACGCTGTGATTTTGTTTTTTGCGGTTCGTGGGAATCTGATTATGCGCCGGAAGTGTCACGTGGCAGAATGGCTCTCAACCGTCGATGCGAATAACGGACGGTCCAGTTTGGACGACGGGTAGATGAAAATCCTGCCGTTCTATGTGAACGCAGCTTCGTCCTGCGTTGATAACTGCCTTTATCAGGGTAGTGATATTTCCACCCCTTTTTTGGATCCAAACACCCCTTCCCGGCCGGGCAGATTTCAAAAAGGATTAAAAACGGAAAATGCTTTCTTCACACCTTTTTGGAATCGATACCACCCTCCGGCAGATTTTATTTCTGCGAAACAAGGAAAATGATAACCCGTCACCCCATTTGAATATCCCGCCTACCTGAATCACGCGTGCGGTCAATCGCAGCCGTCGATTCCCTCGCAGATCGCAACACTGCAGATCACTATTTGATCGGCAGCCGGGCTCGGTCTCAGCGCATGGCACGAGCCCACGTATTGTCCGTACAAATGTCATACGGTCGCAACTTGAGGAACCCAAAATTTCGTACATTGAGATCTTAGACCAATCAAAAATTTCCACGTCAAAAATTTAACACGTGGCAGATGTTGATTGGCTGGGAGCTAACAATGACGAGATCTCGGGCCGAAGGACGCCCGCACTCGCTCGTGCGATTTGGCTTTGACGGGACTCGTGGGCGCTTTCCATTCGCTAAGATCGAGCCCGGCTGCAGATCGAACGGTGATCTGCAGTGGTGTGATCTGCGAGGGAATCGACAGCTGCGATTGACACACACGTGTGAAGGACGGACACCCGCGAACGATCTCGTGGCGGACGGATCTTCCGCTCGGGCAGGCAGATATTTCTTACCCTCAAAAAAAAAATTCAGGGAGGCGGGATACAGTATTCAAAATGCGGTGACGGGGTATCATTTTCCTTGGTTAGCAAAAATAAAATCAGCCGACGGAAGAAGGTGGGTATCGATTCCAAAAAGGTGTGAAAAAAGCATTTTCTGTTTTTAATCCCTTTTGAAATCTGCCCGGCCGGGAAGGGGTGTTTGGATCCAAAAAAGGGGTGGAAATATCACTACCCTATCATTTTCCTTGTTTCGCAAAAATAAAATCTGCCGATGGAGGGTGGGTATCGATTCCAAAAAGGTGTGAAAAAAGCATTTTCCGTTTCTAATCCTTTTTTAAATCTGCCCGGCCGGGAAGGGGTGTTTGGATCCAAAAAAGGGGTGGAAATATCACTACCCAATATCAGGTGTGATATTTTTCGAGGGTAGTGATATTTCCACCCCTTTTTTGGATCCAAACACCAGATTTTCTGGCGTTTGAAACGAGTGTCAGCAGCAGGATTTTATCCTGCGTCGCGATGGCTCCAGTCCTACAAGTTTGACCGTACCAGTCATTCTCAATCCAACGGTCCTGCTGTGCCGTGCCACCCGATCTCGATTGGCGCAATCCAACGGTCGAGGAGCTGCGCGGCGACGACCACCCCCCAGAAGGCACCAACGGTCAAAACGTGACCCGTGACACGATCCATCCGCGATCACAAGGCCGGATATCTCGCAGTCGTAATCCGACGGTCCAAGATCGTCGGATTGCCACGTGGCGCATTCAGAGCGAAGCCGTACCCTTCCTCTCGCGGCGTTCCAATCGTACGCGCCGCTTGACGTGACGTGACGTGACGGATCCGCGATCGAAACCCTTCCTCAGTGACTTTATCAAGGCTCTGCGCACCCGCATTCGCGACCATGTTGGCGCGGACCATGACCTGCCCAGAGCCCGCCGAGCCTCTGAGCCTTACGGTAGGCAAGAAGATTCATGGAGGACCTGGAAGATGCTGTGTTTGAACCGAGCAATTTTACAGCAATGCGATCCTCCAACCAAGCCATTTCTCTGGCCAAGTTCAGTTCGTGCCAATTTGTCATCCCCCATCGCATAGGTCAAGTTTGACAAGTGCTTTACAGTGCTGGTGCTGGTACTACCAGCGACGTCATTGGACAACTAAGCATCGTTTCAACAACCTGAGGGATATTGGAACCAATGCCAAATTTCAGGCGGAAATGTAGCTGGAGCTCACTGGATGGGCATTTGTGTTTGATAATGCTTCAGGAGTTCGTCCCATGCTCTGCAAATTCCAACCAAATAGCTTCTAACTCCAGGTCTAGGTTCTAGGACTAGGTCTTCCGATGTTCACTCAACTCCATATTAGTATAAGAGCCTTAGTATAAATGCTGCCAAGCCACATTTTCACCACTACAGGAGGGCGTGTCAACCTTTTGACATTGCGCTTGAGGTTTAATTTGGAGATAATACTTTCAGATTTCACTTCGACTACCGTAGTTCGAGCAACGCTGCATCGCCTGCCTTGGTTTACAGCGCTGCCTCGCTTTTTATCTTACTTTTGCTCCTTAGACGGCCCACAGGTGTTGGTCCTTCCGGCCGCCCCTCCGGGTCCCGCATGGCCGGCCTTCGAGAGCAGAGAAAAGCAGAAGCAGAGTGCCCCTCAAAGCTTTTCGTTTGTTCTTAGGTCATTTGTAACCGGTAAGAGCCTTAGGTTCTCCATTTTTTCTTTGTCGAAGTACATGTCATGGCATCGCCATCTTGAAATCAATGTCAATTCATCTAAGGCCATCTTCTGGTTTCGAATGTTATTTCTTCAGAAAATGTCACAGGTTTAGATCTTTAGCTGAACACGCCCTAGCACTGAGATTTTATCAGTCCCTACTCCAAAAAAGTCAGTAAAGGAGAATATTCTCCCGCGAGAGAGCACCCTGAACTCTGTAAACCATTACTGTACGCGAACGATACTTGTGCTATGTTGCAGAACTGACTGCTGCCTGGCCAGTTGCCAAATTAGGGCAAACTCGAGCTGCACTCGACTATGCGGCCCCTCAAGTATCTCCCCATCAATCTGAACCACCGCTTCCTCAAGAGCACAACACACTGCCTTTCAAACAATTGAAAGAAATGCATCACCCGGTTGATCCGTTTCTGCCAAAACTTTACATTCAGCAAATGAAAAATGACTACAGCAAAGCAAAACGAGTGAAGTGAGGAAAGGAGAAGCCGAAATTTCTCAATGGCTGTATTCAAAGGGACACCAATGACTATTGAATACAGCTACATTCTATCACACTAGGAAAAGCTAGCTGGCAGCTCCGAATGCAAATGCAAGTTTACTTTTCCTCCTCGTGCACTGCTGCCTATACGAGTAGATTGTATGACATCCATTGATCAATATTAATATCCTATCAATAAGGTATATCTCTATCTGTCACTGTTCATTATGTTTTCACGGGGCATGAGCCCATACTTTCACCAATAAGCTCTCACAGCGGCGATAATGGTCAGTGAAGCTTTAGAGAGGACATTACAATTCAGTACTTGGATCGAGAGTGCGAAGACAGGGGAATAGTCTGCTATCCTGAGCCTTTTGGGGACTCCATGGCAGCAGGCGGAGCTTCCTAACTGCCAGACGCCACTAACCCTAAAATGGAGCAGGAGAACATGCCAAGTAGATAATACTCCAGAGCCAATAAAACATAGGGTTCAACTTTGCTGCTTAAAAGAAGCCAAATATAGATTCCATATCATCTGCAAACAAATCGCATAAAAACTGATCGACAAAAGATTTCTTTATGTCCTCCCACCCTCCTACAAAAGCAGGAATTCGTGCTTCGAAGGATCGACGGCTGAAGCAAGTGCAACAGAATCAAAAGACCGGCAATGCCTCAACATTTTATCAATGAGAGAGCAAATGTGAAGCTAAAGCATGGTTGCACAGCTGATATTAAGAGGAAACTAGAAAGTTTCACATTTGCATCAGTCACTACATTCTCCACATATTGAGTGGATTCCTAAAGCTGAGATTCCCATCTCAAAGAGAAGTCAAAGAAATCCCTACAGGCAGAGAGCTAATGGACTGTACTGCTGTAAAAGCCTGCCTAGGAGGTCAAAATTTGGAGAACTTGGCAATTATGGAAGAAGAATAAACAGCGAAGGGCAGAACTTTCTCATAAATCATAGAGAACACTCCAAGAGACGTCCTTCAACCCATTCCGAAAATCTGCATTCAATGTCCAGTTATTCTCCCGAAGCTGAAGGTAAGGCCGTTGCGTGATGAGATTGCATCCAATTTTCAACTTCAAATCCTGCTCCATAGTGAAGTTAAACACTTTTTGGCAAAGCTCCACCGACGCTCTTGTCTTCCACTTCTGCGAATTTGCATGCAGGTACAACCCTCCCTTCAAATCTAACGTGCGAGCTCCATTGTCCGTCAGTTCAATCGACTTCTTCCCCTTCACACTGTATGTCACTTCCCTGGTATCTAAGTCTATTTTCGTACCCACATCTATGGTGGTAAGGAGCTGTGGGAAGAACTTTTTGCGAATCTGCAGCGCCCCTGCCGCTCTCCCTGTGACAGTGTTGAGCCCGCCCTGCACCTGCAGCACCACGTTGCCTTCCCCTACAAAGTCTTCCTTTGCGTGCAGCGCCAGCTGCCTCTCCTCGGAGCTAAACCGCATGGAGGTCTCCATGGCGTCCTTGGGGTTTGCAAGCGCTCTGCCCTGCGCGCTCCTCCTCCGGGAAGGGGCAGGCTATGGCGGCTCTTCTCCCTCCCAAAACCCTAATTTCTGGCTGCAGCACTGCAGAGAAGACCCATCCGTTGGGACGTCGCCGCGACTTGAAATGGACTGCAGGCTAAACTTGGGTTAGCTTGGTGGATCTGGCAGTATCTGGTGGATCCAGACTGGTTCTGTACGTTGAACCGTTCAAGAGCGGTTTGTGCTATTTTGCCTGTGGGTTGACAATCGGGATATCCCGTCAAGATCAAATCGGGATATACCTCAATACGATAATTGTCACTAAATATTGCGATACGATTGTATATCGAGATGCACTGGAAGTCGGTATACCAGTTATCGATAGCAAGATATTTCGCGATACAGCAGCGTTCTCCTTGAACCTTTTATTCTTTTACAGCAAAGAACGATACGATGCGATGCAAAATGATACGATACGATATGCTATTGTAGATATTATTGATACATTTGTCGCCACGTGGCGCGGCGAGAAGCAGGCTGAGCTGGAAAGCGGAGGCGGCGGTATTGCAAACCTTCAAACCTCTTTCTTTCAAATCCTAACCCTAATTCGGAGCAGGGCCGCCATGGACCTCACCGCGTGTGCCTTCAAGACGTCCTGTCCAGCCCCATGGCGACACCTGGTGGAACGAGCAGGGCCGAGGGCGCAGTTCGCCATGGAATCTCAAGGACTGCGCATGATTGCGACAGGGGAGGAACTGCGCCGCACGAAGTGGAGCGAGGCGAGGAAGGTTCATTCTTTCGAACCTTCAGGTCTGTTGTTTGAATCTCCTCTATTTTCATTTTTAAAATTTGGTTGTATCTTAATCTTGGACGCCGTTGACGGATTCATATCGTAATTCGGCCATGAATGGGAAATTCCGCATGTTGAGTAGGGTTTCAGGTATTTCCTTCTCTGTCGCATACTCTGGATACTTGGATCAACTGCCAGGTTCTATTCGTTTACAAGCTGAAGGAATTCACTGCACGCCGAGCAATATCATTGCAACAGAATTGCCCGTACGATCATACTAGAATAAACCTGAACCTCTTTTCACGGAATACAGTAGAGTAGATTTAGTTGTGAAATGGCATTGCTGATATTGTGGTGGCATTGATTTCCAGGACTTGGGTCAACAAAAATGCCCTCTATCTCTTGCAGTTTACTTGAAACCCTTAGGCCGAAAGGGGGGAACTCAAGGAAACCTGGCCAGCCTTCTTCAACAGTTGGGGAAGATCCCAGTACAGAGCTGCCCCCTTCAATTGCAAAAGAAGCTCACAAATATTTCGATCAAGTTGTGATTATGGTTCAAGGTGGACATGGCGGCAATGGGTCCCTTCTGAAGCTTCCGCGGCCTTCCACCCCTGAAAAGGCGTCTGGCAAGAAGGAAAGAGCACTGCAGAAAGCGAAGGAGAAAGCGAACAGGGGAGGTCTTAAGAGGGGAGCAGATGGAATGGTGGTATTGCCAATGGGGGGCCATGGGGGTGATGTCATCCTTTTTGCTGATGACTTCACGGACTCTCTCCTAGACCTACATAAGCGGAAGCGGTACGCTGCAAAACGTGGCAATAATGTGAACATAGCCGACGGGCTGACGAGGAGAGTGGCAGATGGTCTATCGGGCGATACACTCCGAATTCCTGTCCCTGTCGGTGAGTATGGTGGCTGCTGCAAAGGCCATTTTTTACAGCTGCATGTCAGGGCAGATCGTTGGTTGATGAGCTACAGCTGCAGTATTTCATTGTACAAAGAAAATGAAAGATATGGATAGTTAAGTGGGACTTTTGTAATGACAAGTGGGTCTATTAGGTTACCTTCCCAGGGAGTTTTTTAGAAGACAAGTATAACTCACTTCTATCATTCGGTAGTGTAGGATTGATTGGCAAGAGCAATGTAATTGGGAAGATTCGCAACCTCCGTCTTTGTATATAGACCGAAGTTTTGGCGAAAGGTAGAATTAATAGACGTGATTTGCCGGCGATCTCAGGAAACATATCCGAATCGGGGTGTGAAGTCATCTTGAGTTTTGGGGTGGGTGGAATTGAACACAGGCACTGTGGTAAAGCGCAAAAGAGGAGGCAAGTTTTTGGCAGATCTCACAAAGCCGGGTGATGAAGTTTTAGTTGCTCGCGGCGGACGAGGAGGGGTACGTTTCCAAACCTTGCAACTTGTGACTCTGTGTGAAATTTCTCGTCGCTGATATACTGGTCCCATAGCATTCTGTAGCCAGATATTGGAGGTGAGATAATTTCGCATCGCTATCTGGAAGCTTTGCTACAGACATATCTCCGAATCTGAATGAGTTATACAGGACACTATGTGCAGGTAGGAGCCATGTTCGATAAAGGAGTGGTAATTTGCAGCAATGGAGTTGGAAATTTTGATACTTTGAGAAAAGAAATTCTAGGAGCCATATTCCATTGTCTTAAGAATGCCACTTGAATTTACCGGAGGTTTCTTGTCTGCAGATCAGCATTATGGATGTCCCAGAAAAGAGCAATGGGCAACTTCGCCCCGTGAATCCTCCTAAGGGTGCTACGGTTATGACTAGTCTGGAGGACAAGGTAAGACGATGAATGGTCCACAGCATTCGGAGTTTAACGAAAGGCCACCATGACATGCAAAATGAATTAGCTCTCTTGAGAAGTGACGTTGCCTTTCTGGGATATTGGAAAGCTACGCTTGTTATGAATGTGCTGAATGTGCTCTCCTGTTCTTGTTCGTGGGGTTGAACTGCAGAAAATGACAATTGGGCTGCCTGGCGAGGAAATTGCCTTGGAACTCACATTACGGGTGGTAGCAGATGTTGGGTTCGTGGTAAGGCCAATATTCCCGACTTGCCGGCTGGGTAATAATACATGGTGATAACCAAGTATGAACTTGCAGCTTGTGATAATTTCGTGTAGAATCCACCTTCGAGCCTGTGATGTTCGTTTCATATTCAATTCTATATTCAACTCTGAGGTCCTTGAATGCTTACTTACACCCACTTTTCATGTATGATGGTTGACATTTCAGGGTCTCCCAAATGCTGGAAAATCCTCTCTGTTGGCTGCAGTCACTGCTGCAAAGCCGGACATAGCTGCATACCCCTTCACTACTCTTATGCCAAATTTGGGCCGCTTAGAAGGTAATCCCTTGTCAGAGGAGCGGCTGGAAAAAATGGATGCGACTTTGGCGGACCTGCCGGGTCTTATTGAAGGGGCGCATCTGGGGAAGGTGAGCAGTATTCTGTTCTTGTTCTGAGATTCGGCGATTGTCAGTCCTAAACATGAAGTTTTCCTTCCTCCATTTCGTCGTATTTCTTGTTGTTCGTAATGGGATAGTCATGTTTGTTTGCACAAGGACACTCCCCCCTTCTTTTGTTGAGGCTGTCTTTTTGAAAGCGTCATCTTATTTCTTACACAAAGCTATATTCTATCTTGCAATGTCCTTCCTTTCAATGTGAGGGAAAACATGTCAACTGACAAGTCAGTATTGAAGGCACAGAGTGGGGGAGAGTGATAGAGTCTTTTTGTTTAGCCTGTGTTTCGTTTCAAACGATAGAAATATTGGCGGTTATTGTGTGCAGGGCCTTGGCCGTATGTTCTTACGTCATCTCCGCCGCACCCGACTTCTGCTTCATCTTGTCGATGCTTCAGCTCCGAACCCTCTCGAAGATTACCGTATATTGCGTGAGGTACATAGTCAATTCAATCCATGGTAGTCAATTCAATCCATGGAATTGTATCTCCTTGCACTGTTTCAATTCAGACATTATTTCGGCTCCTCCTCCGCATCCATTACAATGTGGAAAAGGAGCAACAATTGGTGGACTTGGTCGAAAATTCGGAGGCTGCCTTCTTTAGGAAGAGCATGCAGCGAATGAAGGGAAGAGAGAGGAGTGGATGTTTGAGCTAAGTGGGAGCGAAGGAGTGATAGATGTGATTTTGTTCTGCAGGAGCTGCGATTGTACAATGAGGAGTACACAACCCGCCCCCATATTGTTGTTCTCAATAAGCTTGACCTGCCGGAGGTGCGGGTCCCTTTCTTTCTCAAAGACATGTTCTGGGGAGAATCTGGATGCTGAATTTCAGCATTCAGCTCATTTAAGCTCTCTCTCTCTCTCTCTCTCTCTCTCTCTCTCTCTCTCTCTCTCTCTCTCTCTCTCTCTCTCTCTCTCTCTCTCTCTCTCTCTCTCTCTCTCTCTCTCTTTGGCACCTCTCCTTATCAGCTCTTTTCATGGGGAGGTGGGAAAACACCAATTGATTGATCCAGGACTGCAAAATTTGAACGTTTGGTAGTGTAAGGTCGTAGTAGGGTTAACCATGATATAGTTTTTTGGGAAAGTGTATTTGAGCCAAGAGTGTCCCCGAAGGTTATGCTATTCATTCTATGGTGGATAGCATCTTGGATGTTGAACAAAGGCGGGCTGTGTGCAATATTTTGATGTGAATTTGCATGGGAAAACGATGCAGGCGTCTATGCGGTTTGAGAAGATCAAGAATTCGATTTTGGGGAACGGGAATGGAAGTCAAGATGGCGCAGTTGCTGCAGAAGTATCGGAGCGGAGTAATAGTAGCGGAGTTTCGGACTCACATGGAACTGTGAAAGATTCTGAACAGGACGACGCAATTGCAAGTAGACTTGGAGATCATGCGGAATTTGAGAAGTCACTCGAGCATGAGATGAAAGGAAATGGAGTTACTGAAAGCAGAGAGTGGAAAGATGAAGGAGCTGCGCTGCTAAATGGAGACAATGCAGTGGGAGTGGAGCACGAGAGAGGAGGAGGAGATTGGGAGGGTGAGTTGGAACATGATGTGGGAGAGTCTTTTGGAGAACGTGATGAAGGCAGCGGTAGCGGGAAAGAGGAGGTGGGAGAGAGTGAAGTGGGAGAGAGTGAAGTGGGAGAGGCAGCTGGCAAGAGAGTTGGAGCTCATGCGCAGATGGAGTTGCCAGTAGCCATTGTCGGTATAAGTGCCAAGTAAGTGGCTCTGAATGATTCCCATTTCCCTTCGCATGAATTTGTGCTGCAAAGTATATTAGCATTTTTAATATGAATGATGCAGCTACTTTCTGAACTTTCTGAAACAAAAGGGGTGATTGACTACATGTAAATAGAGCAATGAAAGCACTGGCCTTGCGTATCTCAAAGCCTTATTTCCTCAGTTCTTTCCCATTTCTTTCTCACTTCTGTCCATGTTCGGATGTGGCAGAGAGGGTCAAGGCATCAAGGAGCTACTGCAGGTAGTTAGGGCTGAGCTGGCACGCGAGCAATCTCAACCATTAGGAGACAGCTTAGGGGCACAGACCAGGCAAAAGGTGGAGCGGTTAGCAGCACCCCAATGGCAGATATGATGCCGCGGGTCCCGTCGTGGAAGAAAAGAGCCAATAAAGAGCCGACGGGCGGCTTCCTCCACACCTTTAAGTTATGGCCTTGGGGCGGCTCGTGTGCCGGATATCGCTTGTACTTTCTGAGTTGCATTTCTTTCGTTAGCTTTTGTTTTGATATATCAGAAATAGTGTGGCTGGATACTTTATGCTCTATTTAATTGCCATCGTTGGCGCGGAAACAAGCGCGCTCGGCGGGTTCAATTTTTTCTTGTGCCCAAGCGTTTGGAGAGGCAGGCGACGCCGAACAGGGGCCGCTCCCTTCCAATGAATAAATGCCACGTGGCTATGGGTCCTGTAAGGTGTCGCCACGTGTCGGCATAAAGTGTTTTTGAAAGGAGTGTTTTTTGTTGACAAAAACACTCCTCTCAAGGGGGCGCGCTTTCACTGCGAACTACTTGTCGAGCACCTTCCAATGACGACATGCCATGTGTACTGTGCGGCCAATGATATCATGCCACGTATACAGTGCGTCCAATGGTGACACGCTACGTGTATTTTGTGTTCTCTTTCCTTGTAAGACATAAACGAGGTACAAGAAAAGAAAAGGGAAAGGAAGTGGCGAGGCCATCGAATGTACATGAACAACATCAGCATGGGAAACCACGAGGAACTGGTTACAAAGGACCTTAACCCAAAAGAAAAAAGCTAGGCGGAACTAGAGGTATTAGAATGTCTTCATAGTAAAGCAAAGCTCGCGATGGCAAAGCCCTGGAAACTCAAAAAGGGAACATTGAACTCAAATAAAATGGGGTTGTGTGAGGTTGGCAACTAGAGCGAGTGCCCGGCCAAGAAGCAGCCATGGATGGTTGGGAGAGCAGGCTCAACATGCGGAGTAGCCTCATGGTAGAAGGCCTGCATTGCTCTTACGCGCATATACCATGCAAAATTAAGAACATTTAGGCTGAGGGAGGGGACGGAAAGAATGGGAGAAGAGACCAATAGGAAGTGGGGTTTCCCTGGTCCCGAAAGACGAGTCGGAGAGGGGTAGGAGGGAGAGGGAGAGGGAGAGGGAGCGTGGGGAAGGTGGAAGAGAAAGAGAAAAAATACAAGAAGCACAATTAAGTGTAATCCGACGTTCTGATTGAGAATAATGCCTTTCAACTCAAAACATTAAGGACCACCCTCAACTCTAAAAATCCGATCCCAAAGCACAAACTATGAGCACAATTCTTCCGTTTGGTTATTCCACTGGGAGGCCGTACAATACAAAGGCCTGCAACAAATGTTCATTCTCGTCTATCCCCAAAAGTAACTCCTCCTTGTTCCCCTTAAAGAGCCCGGACTCTCCAGATCGACCTTCATCGGCAAAAAGAGCTCTCTCAGATCAATGCAAATTTCCCCAAGCGTCTCAACCTTTGGATCTGACATTTGAATATTATAGCTACTCGAAATCTGATGATACACCGACATGTTACGATATTTTACAAAGCGATGAAGGCCGCCTTTCAGCTGCGGACTGCCCCGCCCTCCAATCAGCGACTTGTGCCCAACTTTCCGAACTTGGCATAACGTTTAACATGACGGAGTATGCGGCATATGAAATTGACAAGCCAAAAGAGACCTTCTATGAAATCATGAATAAGGCGCTGCTGCTGCTGCTGCTGCTGCTGCTGCGAGGGAAGCGGGCGAGGTCGAGGGCGAGAGCGAGGGCAAAGGCTAGGGAGCTTGCTCTTAGGGCGTGCAAGCACCGAAGGCGCAGAGCGACAGGTAGACACCTTTGGCGATCAACTCCGACAAGGCGTCGCCATGTATGCTCGTTCCCTTGCTTGAGCTTGCAGATTTCTTTATTTCTTCCGTTGTTTTCAAACTTTGGTATTGTTGAGGATTCCCTCATTTGAGGAAGGTGAAAACATTTGCTGATTGCTTTTTCCCTCGCGTTTTTTTCTGCAGGTCACAAGCAAGAGTCAGTGCTTCCTTGAGGACCTTAAGCAACAGATATTCACGAGTCTGAGGAAGAAGAAGATTCGTTTGAGTCCATTGACAAACTCAAGTGGTCCTTCAAGCGCGAGTTAATGTTATTAGACTACCTGAAGTCTTTAAGTTAATTCAAGAAGATGCGTGTCTTTCGTAAGGATACAACATACAAACATCCTTCACAAGCTCTGCTTCATGTTATGAAACAGTGCGATTGTCCAAGTTGTGAAGGAAGCACTGACTCTTGCTAGAGACCTGCAGAAAAAAACGCGAGGGAAAGAGCAATCAGCAAATATTTTCACCTTCCGCAAATGAGGGAATCCTCAACAGTACCAAAGTTTGATTGAGCTTGCTGCTTTGAAACCAACGATAGAAATAAAGAAATCTGCAAGCTCAAGCAAGGGTACGAGCATACATGGCGACGCTTTGTCGGAGCTGATCGCCGAAGGTGCCTGCCTGCCTGCTTGCTCTGCGCCTTCGGTGCTTGCAGGCCCTGAGAGCAACCTCCCTCGGCCTCGCCCTCACCCTCGCCCTCGCCCTCGCCCGCCTCCCTCGCAGCAGCAGCAGCAGCAGCAGCAGTAGCGGCGCCTTGCAGGACAAAATACATTCTTTGGCGCGGAAACGAGCACGCTCGGCGGGTTCAATTTTTTTTCAATCATTTTTTGTTCCCTTCCAATGAAAAAAATGCCACGTGGCTGTGTGTCCTGTAAGGAGTCGCCACGTGTCAGAAAAAATGTTTTTTTTTTGACAAAAACACTCCTTTCAAGGGGGCGCTCTTTCACTGCGAACTACTTGTCGAGCACCTTCCAATGACGACATGGCATTCTCGGTCTAATCCCACCACTGAAAAGCATGGTCTCGAAGGATCGTTATTGGAATTCTGCAGCGGTTTTTATTTTCCTGTCCTGACGGATTTGACCAGCGAAGCTATGAATCTTGACCTGCCGAAGCTACAGATTTTCATCCGGTTGACCTATGGAGTTTGGCTTCTGGATAAGGCATACATGGCGTACGAAGAGGAACGATAGCAACGCAATTTGAAAGCCTCAGCGAACAAGGTAAACATTTTCCAAAACTTTTGTAACAAAACCAAAAGGCAGCTCCGTCTAAAATCCATCAACTTTGTCAAAGCTGCAGGTTCCCCTCCCTATAGGCCTTAGACTTTAATCGTTACACACTTATTGGAATTCAAAACCATCATAATGAAAGGTACTTCCTTACCGAGAAAACAATCCCATGCCGATCACTCTCAAGTCTGAGACCTCCTGACAGGGGCCTTCAGTCTTCAGTCTTCAGTCAGAAAAAATCTGTAGAAAAGGAAATCGAAACTCTTCATTTCTCACGCAGGAGATCCGCTGCCTGAACAGTACGGAGTTTGATTTTATCTCCGTACAGAGAATGCCAAAATTGAGTGTAATCAAAGTTGGACCTTTATGCATTACTAATAATGCAGTGACATTAACCCTGACGTGTTCCCATTTAAGATAGCTATTGCAGCTTTTCCGCCCACACATAAGTGGACAGCCCTCCAATGCACAATTTCCAATACCCAATACAAAAGTTAAGCTAAGTCTGAAGATAAATAAACCTAACGGAATAAATAAAACTAAGGGTAAACGGCTCGGTGCTGATTTTTTTTCTAAAAACTCACTCTTTTCTAGTAAGTTTAATCTAATTGCGTTGCCAGCAGAGTGTGGTTTGCTACTCGTCCTCTTCTGCCTCATATCATCATCAATATTGAGGCATCCTTCAGAAGCCGACCGAACCTGATCACTTTCCACAGATACAGTAAGAGGGCTCTTCCAGATCTGTCCCACCATGTATCCAAAGGTTGACCTTTTCCTGCCCATCACACAAGGCCACCTTCCTTCTCAACAATCTCCTTCCCTCCTCCGTCCTCATCTTGTTCCATCCTTGAAATCGCAGGTAGGATGTCTCAAATTATTATCAATAATTCCGGTATAAGGCATTCATAAGGCGGCCCCTCCTCAACAGAGGGACCCTTATAAGAGCACACAGCCACACCCTCCCTCCGCCCCTTTGGCCACCTTCTGCACTCCAATCCTCTCTTGAAAAGCTTCCAGCTGCTGCACCACCTCATCAAACTCCGGTCGCTTTTCGGAGCTCCCTTGCCAGCATGCCTGCATTATGCTTGAAAGCTCTTCTGGAATCCATGCAGGTATTTCAGGGCGGAGACCCTAAAACACAAACGTTTCACCATATGAGGTTTGTCAGCTGCGAGATGATGAGATCTGTCTACGTCAGGCTTCTGGAAGGAGGACATTTGAATAAAGCAGACAATGGAAGAAGCGGGTAGCGAATAAGCTGCTGTGTGTAGTAGTGGGACAGAAGGGGGTGGATGACGACAGTGAAGTTCGTCTAAGGGGCTCAGTTACGAATGGTTTCAGTGTGAGTATGAAAAGTCTTACCGTTACATCTTCACCTATCAGGCAGTGCTTTCCTAAGAGCTGGTCACTGAAACGAGTTGAATGCAGAAGGACTGAAACCTGAACAATAAACCTGACTTCACTTGCCTTATTGACGACAGAATAGGCGAGCTGAACAAAAGTCAGGTTTCGAAAAGGATGATCCCCTGTCATAATCTCCCAGAACACAATGCCGAAGCTGTACACGTCGACTTTACGATCGTATGGCTTGTGATCGATAATCTGCAACAAAAGACCGGCGGAAGAAATGGGGCCAAAGTTGTATGATGTTAAACATCTCAGAGGGCGAAACGTAAGGCCGCAGAACATGCTAACACCACGCACTGAATAAGCACAGTTCCAGCACAATGCAAGCAATAGCAAATGAATATAGTTTTCAAGCATATACACCAAAGCAATGCAAGTTGTCTCTGCCACTCTTCGGCTCGCGAGTCATCACGTTATCCCTTTCCTTCTCATAATCCTCTTCCAAAGTTGCAAACTTCTCCCCTTCCTCCTCCTTCTTTCTTCTTCTTCTTCCTTCTCTTTCTTTTCTTCTTCTTCTTCCTTCTTCCTTCTTCTTCTTTCTTCTTTCTTTTCTTCTTTCTTTTCTTCTTTCTTTCTTTTTTCTACGGTGCCCTACACCTGTCCTATGACTCCCTTCACCTTATCTGACCTTAGCTTTGAAAGCTTATAACAATTTTCTCCCCCTCACCTCCGGTGCCATCCATCGGACTGTTCCTGTTTCACATGTCATATCCACCGGATTCGCTGCCTCCATACGAGCAACCCCAAAGTCTGCGATCTTTGCGTTCGTTTGATGATCGAGAAGAATATTTTCAGACTTGAGATCCCGGTGCACAATTTTGAGGCTGTGCAAATATCTGCATGCATGACAGAAAGTCGGTCTAAGGGTGATCTTCCAGGACTTAGAATCATGGCAGCTTCTTTCGGATGTGGGCTTCAAGTCTGAGTGTGAGTTTGCTGCCTATACTCTCCAATAGGTTTGAGCATACTATAGTTTCCCAGCGGTTGGACTGGCTGATATGCTCCTACATAATGCATAATGCCCCTATAACTCAAACTCAGCTCAAACACGTAAAAACTGCGAGACAGAAATAGAGCCCCTCACACTCATAAAAAAACAGTGACCGACAGAAAATAAGCAGCCCAATGCTTCAACAACAGAACGCTGCCGAAATCACGAGGAAACACGCTTCCTCGTAGACCCACCTCGACCTTTTCCTCGAAATTTACTAGTTTTGTACATTGGGGGTTTGAAAGTTTTGATTGCGCACTGCAAACCTCTCGCCACATCCAATGCCAACTTGAGGGCTTGCTTTTGGGGCAAAGGAGTCCGCCTGTTGGTAAGATAAGTCTTAAGATTCCCCCCTGACATATACTCCGTCATTATCACCCACAAAGGCTGCCCCTCCCGGGGAAGTCCCTCCCGTGGTGCGCGAAGATTCTCGGCTTTCAGGGATGCTCCAATGAACTGCAGCCACGTGGCAGAGGCTACCGGCACCTCAGAAACTTTCTCAAATGCCATATGTGGGAGAGCAGGCGAAGAAGGAATGGCTTAGAGCAGTGCATGCAGGGAAGGGGAGCTGTACCTGGACCACATTTGGGTGCTTTAGAGTGTTCCAAACTGCAATCTCCTGCTTGAAGGCCAGCTTCAGATTATCCAGCTCCGCCGCAGACAGCTGTGCCGGAAACTTGCATACCTTCACAGCGACATCGTCGTTCTGGTACAGCCCATGAAACACGCTGCCAAAGGCTCCTGAACGGATCAAGGAACATCCCCACACATTATGTGAGGTTAAGGACGAACCGAGCCTTCACTCTATCCGTTTCTGTTCTTCTTGCTAAGAAGGAACATGATTAACTTTCTTGTTAAGAAGTTCCTAGAAAGAGACTTATAACTTCCTCTGCACGTGCGGCTTATGCTCTTCTGAAGTACAGATCTCAGACAGCGAGGTTTAAGGCGCTGAACAATTCTAACAGAGAGAGAGAGGGGGTGAAGGCAGCACCTGCAGCCAGCAAGTTCGTGCATAGAACCTGTCTCCAAACCCGCAGCATTTCCCTATTTGCTGTCAGACAGAGCTATGCTCGTGGAGGTTTCCATTCATACAATTCATCACGTGTCGTTTAGGGGTTGCATTTGCGTATTGCCAATTTATGAAGGTATGAAGGCTTCGTCTTGGGACATCCAACCCACTTTCAATCATCCACAATCCATACGCTGCGAGTGAATGCGGGAAAAAATCGATTCACATACAGATACATAGTTCCCAAAAACAGATGCTTTGGATATCGCAATGAATTTAAAGAAAATTACCCTCAGAAAGTAGACTACGGTCATATTGCTTTCTCTAAAACACACTCATTGCCGGCATCCTCACCGTCGACATGTCAACCTCCCAAGCGTATGTCTCGTTCTCATTTATGTTTCGCCCCGAGTCGAGCACCTTCCCATTTGGTGATTCCTCCTTAATTTCCTTATCCAGATGGCTAAAGTTTGCCTGATCAGCTCTCACCATACCTGCCATCGGGTCCTGCAACCCAAGAATGGCCGAGATGTAATTTGTGCATATTCAGCCAGAAACAAGAGACTTCATGCATGGAAACCGTGCGTATTCTCTTTATAATTGCCAACGTTTGATGAGCCCACTCTTCGAGGGCCAAAAGTGAACTGAATCCAAACGCTGCATAGCAATCTATAGAGACGAGTTGGGAGCTCCCAAAAAGCAAGTTCGAACCCTCTACATCTGCCATTGGATGGATACGTCCACTCCCCGTGCCTACACCCAGATTATGATAGCCGAAGCAAGAAGAAAGTGCCGTTTTCCAATTGAAAATAAGTAAACTATAAAAAGGGAGATGAAAACGCAATGGTTTTAAGGAACAACGTCCTACTTTTGAAGCGGTGAGCTGAGATTTCCTCTGCAAGGGAGTTATACTCCCCGTCCCCGACAAACAAATTGAACAATCTCTCAGCAATAAAATTCGGGAGCGAAGAATGCAGCAGCTCACCTCAGCATTGCTATTCGTGTGCCCATTGGCAGACTTCTGGAGCGACATTCGGAAATGCAGAGGATAAGTATCAATGTAGAGAAACAACAACGCTTCAAGACAGACTGGAAGGATTCCGAGTAGCCGAACTCTTCGGAGAACGGGAGCCTCAATTGAGGAGGGCGTCAGTCAGAAGATTGAAGCTGACAAAATGGCATAATAATCTGCGCAACCAATTGGAGCAACGGCAATGAGATGGGAGCAGCTGCAGGACAAGGGCGGAGGCAAAGGCACGAAGAGAAAAAATATGGCGGGAATCCCAAATCCTGAACGTTCATACAAGGTTTCGCAATGCTGCCCTGTAAGCCGAGCATCCTACTACCCGTATCCTCGAAATTTGGATGCCCTTATGAGCAAGAATAAAGAGCGCACACGTCTTATACATCTGATATTGTCCTGAAAAAATCACGAATGAAATTATGCATCCAAATTTCCCGCAAAAAGGAACTCCTGGACAATGTTCCATGGTGCAGAAGCAAAAATGCAGCAGCAGTACAGTACCAAAAGAACCAGGTTCCATGCAGCCGCAACTCCCTTTAAGTTCAATACCGCATTCCTTGCTGTCTCCCACACCCTGCTCGCTCCCCCTCACCCCCCTCGCCTCTCAACCCTAATCGCCCCCCCGGCCGCCATAGCTGCCCTCCAAGCTTAGCCACAAGGGGAGGCAGGGAGGGGGGCGGGGGGGGTCACGGTGACACACACGCGTGGGCCCTTGGATTGGTTCCGTACGGAAATGTCAGTTGACCTTGTACGGCAATCATAAGCGGCACCTGGCGGTGTGAAGCGACAAGACACGTGGCAGGGATGGGGACGCGGGTGTTCGTACGGTAAGGCGCATGGAGGCGTACGGATTAACCGAAACGTAGTAGCTGCGGCAACGGTGAAAACAAAAAAAGTCGTCGGTCAAGTTTTTGGCGAACCGACATGGTCACGATTTAAGGATCGGGCCGTCGCGGAAATGATTGGGTAAAAGTCAATGTAAAATCCGACAAAAAAGAACCAAAATGAGAACAAAACAACCAGCTGGCCGTTTTGGATCTTTGTCCGGTTTCTGTACAGCAAAGATTCGCATATCGTACGGCACAGAGACATGTTTAATTGCTGTACGGTCGTAAGGCCTGTGGATGGGATCCATGGATGTGGTGTGGATATCTGAAAAAAAAAAATGGATGGCCATAGGATTTGCTCCACGAGACCGTGCGCAAAATCACAGATACGGAGGAGTCAGGATGACGTCACGTCTAGTTTACGGTTCGCCGCTAGCGAACTTTCGGCTCACTTAGGATGGAAAATATAACGCAGTGGCGGTATTAAAATTCCAATAAAAAATTCTAGAAGTCAGGCCGTTTTATAAAACACTTTTAGAATGTCCGTACGGCTACACAGTCGTACAAAAGGCTCTCTGGCGGGGGAGCGCCAATTCGCCAACCGTACGACCGTAGGTGTGTTCAATGTCAACATTCGTACGGTCGTTATGAAAGTAGTAGGGGGAGTCAGACCTTGACCAGCGCCAAACCAATTCCGCGAGCCCGTCGGGCCAATTCCACGTTGTACGGCAGGCCTTTTCCGCCAAAAGTGGACGTTCGACAGGCTCGGGCGCCGAGCCTGTATCTCATTTTTGTAACCTATTTCGAAGTACGGACGGGACAAGCAGGTTCGGGGGGAGCCACGGTTTCCGACCCGAATTCTGCAATCGAAATCAATACCTTTGCGCCGGCGGAATCTTTCAATTCCGCGGGCGATGGTCAAGGTCTGACTCCCCCTATTTGAAAGCAAACGAAACCACACAAACACAAAGTGCTTACCAACTCTGAAACATTTAACGTTCTATTTCATACGTCATACCGTACGTCAATTCAAAGCACACTTTTTCTAGCAAGTCAAAGGGGAGGACAAGGACAACCAAGATAAATCGTATCCGATCTACCGAATCCATAGGCCGTACACTGTCTCGATCCGAATCAGAATCGGATCCACCGGAGCGTGGGCCGCTGAGCGAATCCCGGAGGGAATCTCCGTCCGGCGGTCCGTTCCGTCCTGCAGCGGCCCCGTCAGTGCCAGCCGGACCGTCCTTACAGCCCCAGTGGGCCAGCGACTGGCCACCTGTCGCTAGCGCGGGCTCTGACTTCGCTCCGCGGCCCGGCCCCTCGGAAAGGCGGAGCCGCCCGCAGCAGATCTGCCGTACGGGTCCGAAACCCGCCAGCCGCTGCCGCCTGTGCCGTACGACGCAACTGCAGAGAGCATGTGACGCGAGTCGCGCGACGTAGTCTGCGGACGCTTGCGGAGTTTTGTCAAACAACATACAATGGCTCGTCCTCGGTTGGATGGCCAACGGTTGCGACCACGGGAAGTCATCGACAACCATTGGCAAGCTATAGTCGCATCCATTGGCAATGGTTGGAACCATTACCCAAATTTACTTCAAAAGTGATTGCTGACTGGGAGGCTCAACCTAAATCTAATCCTACTATAGAGACAAAGTGGCCTATGTGGTACAGTAATGATGATAAAATTGTCCTTTTTGAGCAAAGGTTAGAAAACTGTTTTAAAAGTTGACCAGATACAATTGAACAATTGGTTGACAACCATGGCAACCATTGGCGAAAGTTGGTTTGGTCCAGTAACAATGGCTGGCCGGTCCGCCGTTCAATGGTTGGCTAAGTTCGCCAATCTATGGTTGCAGGCATTGGTAGGGGCTTTTAGGGTTGTCCAAAGGTCCAAATTAACATCTATGAAGCCCAATATTCCCAGTTCCGTGAAACAAGTACAGTATCGCCTTCTCCGCCGCCTGTCACCGTTCCTTGTCGGACTGCCCGCCACCGACCAAAACCCTCAGGGGTCAGAGGCTGCAGCCGCGAAGCCACCGACCTAGCACCGACCTATCACCGACCACTCGGCGGACTACCGACCAAAGCATAACAATGCACGATTGGCTGTTCGCACAAGCTGGCGTGGCATATTGCGGAGGCAGGCGGCTCTGACCGACCTATGTTGCGGCGGGTTCCGACCGACCTATGACGGGGTTCGACCGACCTATTATTGCCATCCCTAGCTCCGACCGACCAAAGCACGCGTTTGACGGTGCGGGCAGGCCCTCGTTCCGAGCGCTGGCGACGGCGCGCCGCATGGGCATGGCGCGACCATAGAGGCGCGGGCTCGGGGGGGCATGGCGCGACCATAGAGGCGCGGGCTCGGGGGGGCATGGCATGGCATGGCATAGCATGGCATGGCAGGGCATGGCATGGCATGGCAGGGCATGACATGGCAGGGCATGACATGGCAGGGCTGTTAGTGTACACTAGTTAGTGGTACATAAGTTTGTGGGAGCATGGGGCTGAAAGGCTAGGACTTGGCCCGAGTTCAGAGGTGTGCGGGAGACACCTAAGACACAAGTCACGAAAGACTTACCTTCGGAGCAAGGGATCTGAACGGCCGACTATGTGGAGGTTGAACGACGGGAAACCGTGCCGTGTGACGTGACAAGTGCTTGCAACACGAAGCGTTTGCTAGCGGGGTTTGTAGCCGCCTTTGCAGGCGAGGTATAAACTGAGTAGGAGAACATAGAGACTTTACCCCCCTTTAGGTGAAGCTTGCCGAATGTGGTGAAGCATTCACAGCAGAAGGGCGGCAGACTTATAGTGGAGTAGAGATGCAGTAGAGCGGCTTTTGCTGCATACTTGTACGTCACATTGAAAGTTAAGAGTTTTAGGCCGTTCCTTCTTACTTTTCCTTTCTCTCTTCGATCTGTTCTTTCATCTCTGCCTGGGGCTTTTGTAATATTTCTGTGTGTGATATTGTGCTTCCGCTAAGGTGGCGTCTCTCGGCTAAAGGCGTAGAGGGATGTCCTCCTCAGAGGCATCCTCTAGAAGATCCGGAGGCCCCGCATCAAGAAGGGCATGCCTGGTCGATGGCGCGAGGGGTGGCGCTCTCAGCTCCTCTCGGTCCCGTTCCATGGGAAGGGAATGGAAGGGGCTTACTTTGGCCGAACAAGGAGAGTTTGGAACACGACATGGAAACACAAGAAATGTCCCTCTCGTGGAAATGTTTGCTTGTACTTGTATTTTTGAAGAAAAGTTCCGAAGATGCGGTTGAAGGCGGCCGTGACTTTCACAATAAGTTAGGGAAAAATCAGCGATCGTGCCTTCAAAAAGAACAAGTTCCTCAAAAACATCAATATGTTTCCAGGCACCCGTTTGCGGTTGAAATCCATTTCCTGCATGTGCAGCCTTCTGTAGGTTGAACCACTAATCTTGAGGGCAGGCGCCGTTTTTTATTTCCAGCAGCTCCACCGGGCGGCCTGGCTGGCCCATGCATGCCCAATCCTATGGTGCCCTTAAGTTCAGAGTGGAGAAACTTTGGCTCGGTGTGGGTGACACGCGAAACCACGAAGTAAAAGTACACCTCCGTACAGTACCGGGAAAGCAATTGATAAATGCGATACGATACAGTCAACGTACTACGATCTATATATAGTCGATATAATTAAACCATTCGATACGATACGATACTATACGATTAAACATGATACAATGCACACGATACATAACGATTTTGTTCGATACGATACAATATGATAGGATACGATACGGGTTTCGTCCTGCCTTTCCCCTCTTCCATGCAGCCCGCCATGGCTACCGACCTCCCCGCAGCTCTTGCAGGAGCTCCTGGGAGCTCGGGCAGGGGAGGGCATTGTGGCCCTCAGGGCTCCACGCCCTCATGTCACCTCCGTTGGTCCTTGCAGCAGGGCAGAGTGGCTGGTTAGGGCCGTCAGCGTTGCACGAAGACAAGTTATTCAGTATGAAGTCCTGCTCAAAGCTCGCAGGCCCTGTGGCCTGGGAGATTTCGGCTAAAGGACAGGTCATGTGGCGATGGGGGAAGAAGCAGTGCTCTCAGTTAGCTGTGCTACACAACCGCTGTGCAGGGCGCGAGTGCGCTGTGTCGCTGTGCAGGCCTCAAGGCGGCCTCTGCTTCCTCTCGTGTAAGGTGTCCCCTTCGGAATTCTTAGGTCCTAGCGTTTGCTTGAGACAATCGTGCTTAGCACCGAGCTTCCAGTTTCGGAACGTGGGATTGCAAGAGCAGCAGGACATTTGGTCGAGGAGGTCCGATCGAAAGATAGGGTTAGGCTGGAAGGCGACCGATCCCTTTGACCGACCTTTTAGGGTGCAGAGCAGGCCCTCAGTTTGTACTGCGGCTTTACCCGCTGATGAGCGTGTCAGCAGAGCACATTTGGGCGACAGTGGGCGCAAGAGCATTCGCCAGTTTTCTTCGACTGCAGTGAGCCGTGGACATCTCATTTTGGATGGTTTGAATGACGAGCAGCGGAAGGCTGTAGAAGCCCCGCCTGGTCCAATACGCATTGTAGCCGGGCCTGGTTCTGGAAAAACACGCGTCCTCACACATAGAGTAGCACACCTAGTGCTCAACTTGAACGTTAAGCCGTCGCAGATTATGGTAAGCTCAGTCCACTGCTTTTTTACAATTCACTTTTTGTACTCTCCAAAAAAAATTGGAGAGTGGGGTTGACAGCTGTGTTGTACAGTTTTCCTTCTTTTTTAAATGCCTTTAAAAAGTGGAGGACTAGTAAGATTATCGCGCACCGATTTTCTACCAATGCATAGTGGCTGAGGGGAGTCAATTCAGGATAAGTCGTGTCATTTCAGCTCTCTGTTCCTTCTTCCTGAGATTGTCCTGTGCAGTGCATTACGTTCACCAACCGGGCAAAGAAGGAGGTGGAGAATCGTTTGTCTACGCTTCTCGGTGAAAACAAATTTCGGGAAATGTCGGTGAGCTATGGTTTGAACTTCGCGTAGCAGATGGAGCGAGCTTCTTGGAGTGATTAATCTAACATTGTAATCTACTTCATGTTCAAGAGCTTCACATCTTCGTATATTTTTCTGAGTTTAGGGATTTTGACTGTGAACACAGAACTCAAACGAGTTTATCCATAATGCACCTGAGCACGTTTCTTTCTGAAGAGGGGGAACCAACATTGGGAAATGAAGCTGATTATGTCAAGTTCACTTCAAAGCATGTGCATCTCATTTATTTTCTTTCCATGACATTCATCACTTCATTTCTTAGTAAGCATGTGCCGGACGTGCTTTTGCAAATATGGCCAACGATGTGAAGGAATCAGTATCGCTGGCTTAGGGGCTGTTAGTGGTAACAGCTGGCGACCCCTCTGATGCCATCCTGCAGCTGAGGCCCAATAGGCAACAATCCAATGTAACCTGTTGAATGTTTTAGTCTTTGTTATGTGGAATGCTCGGGGCTTGTGTTCTTGGTCTAAGGAGAGATACTGGTATGCTGTCAATATATAGGAAAGTACCTAAAAACCCTAAAACCCTACTGTAGGCTGGTTGATAAAACTAGAGAGAGGGATGGGTGTGACTTGTCACGTTTCCCCTTACGTTTCTAGAGCTCATTTTTGCTTTTTTCTTTTTCATATGGGGAAGTACATACGGAGTTCTCTCGGCTTTCCTCTTTTAACATGAAGTTCTTCTCAGTTGGCATTTCAAATCCCAACCTTTCATGCATGATTAATTGAAATTGACACTGCAGATCGGCACATTCCATTCAACTGCTGCGCGGATGCTGAGGCAGTCCATTGGGAACCTTCCCGAGTGTGGGCGTGATAGCAACTTTATAGTATATGACGATCAAGATTGTGTGAAATTGGCGAAGATGGTGGTAGAGGAGGTGAGAACTCTCGAACGGTTGAGGAACCACGAGTCAAAAAAAGGAAGAAGGGAAGAGATTGGTCAAGAAGGAAGGATGATGCTGAAAAAGGGCCGAAAGTAATATTTCAAAAGTGAGAGATGACGTTACTGTTTTTTATGCTAACCTTGCAAAACAATGCATAGACCAGCAGCAGACTTTGGTTGAAAGTGCTCTCTACAAGCACGAGGGAGCGATTTCAGATATTAAATCAACTAAGGTTATGGGCTTTGCAGGTCACGAGAATCAAGGACTTCAAAGAAGCAAATAAGGTGCTGGGTTTCATGTCACGCTGGAGAGAATTAAGACTGTCAAAATATGTTGCGGCCATGCGAAAGCGGTTATTTGATGGTGACATGATAACGGTGCAGAGTCAACTGACTAAGTTGTTTGGAGGGCATGATCCTGAGAGGGTTTTGAAGTCTTACATGGTGAGTATGGATGTAACTCTGCCTTTGAATAAACTTGCTAGCCAGCTCTGAACAGGCCGAATTCGAACCTTTCTCTTCAGTTCTATACATAGCCATTAATCTCATGAGCAACTGTAACGGGACCTCCTATTCATTCATTCAATGGGGGCCCTCTGTTCTTGGTGTCTTTTAACTTGATGTAAAACTTTGAAACAGAATCAAGTGTAGAATGATTTACCCCATCAATATTGGTGTGAGCGGAGGGGAAATTGAGTAACTTATGTCATAAATCCGACCTAGCCCAGCAGCCAATTTTATTTATAATGAATGTGCGGATGGTTGAGTTTTCCAGGCACATTTACAGGCCAACAATGCTGTGGATTTCGATGATCTGCTTTTGTTGGTTGTTCAGCTTCTGCATGCTGCTCCGCTTGTTTTACAGGTGCCCCCCCAACTCTTGTGATCCAAATTAGGGTTTGAGATAAATGAGTACTTCGGGAACGGGGAAACCGGGGTCTCCCTATTTGTTTCCTCTTTGTTGAGGCATACAGGCTTGGGCTCTTCTTTATGTTCGCGCTTCGAAAATCTCTCTCTCTCTCTCTCTCTCTCTCACTCTCTCTCTTTCTCCCTCTCTCCTCCCTTCTCCAGTGCTATCCCTTTGTGGCAACGTCTTCCATCGATATTGGCAAAATGAAATTGATAGCAGGCTGTGGGAACTGGAACAGAAGATTTACTGCTGCTGAGAGAACGTTTTTTCCACCATTTTAGAGCTGACGAGTTTTTCTGCCTTGCTGCCTTTGTTGAATTTGCAGTACTATCAGAACAGGTACACGCATGTGCTGGTGGACGAGTTCCAAGATACTGACCAAGTGAGTCTTCTGCAACCTTAAAGGTCAATCAATGTTGATGGAAAACCTTAAATGTCGAACAATATTGATTGAAGTGACGAAACTTATAATGAAATCTTGGCAATCTCATGCTTACTATTGTGATGTGCGCATGGGTGCAGGTGCAATATGAGATGGTTCGCTTGCTGACTGAGAAGAGCCATAACCTCTTTGTTGTGGGAGATGCAGATCAGGTGTGAACCTTCTGTTCTCAAGAAGTAAAAACTAAGTGAAATCCTCACATTTCTCGCCTATTGATGAAGCCATCAAATTTGCTTTTTCTTGCAGACGATTCCATCATCAAATTTGCTTTGGCTTGCATAAGAATGCTGTTATTGAAGTAAGAAGGGTTAATCCTGCAGGCAATTTATCGTTGGAGAGGAGCCGACCCCAAGTTCATGCAAGAAGCACTCGATCAGGACTTTCGCGGAGTCAAAACTTTGCAGGTAAAATATTGAATAGTGATAACTACTTGGTGGCTACTGATATTGTGTTAGATATGTAGATGTGAGACTGGTAACGCAGAAATGAGTATCATTCTCACTTCATATCTTAAACGTAGCCATGGTCCTAACCACAATTGCATCAGTTTTACCACAGTGGCTGTGCCAATTTCTGGTGAGTTTGCTGTGTTCAAAATGCAGCTCAGGTTGAACTATCGATCAAACCCCAAAATTTTGAGGACTGCATTGGGAGTGATTCAGCAGAGTGAAGTGGGTCGCTCCTTTGGCACTGTGATGCCTCTCTCCCTTCTTCCAATGAAGGTGCACATGCAACACCACCTCATCTTAGCATCACATGTTTTCCTCATAGAGCATCTTAGCATACTGCTTAGAAGCAATCATCGCTGCATTTGTATATGGTTTCAGGTTTTCGATATGCAACCTTCTGCCTCACCTAATTTGACTTGTATAAAAACCCCAAGATTTAGTGCTCGTAAACATAGACAGCTGCGAAAGGTCACGTGCAACTGCATGATCATAGACAGCACATGGGGGAGAAAGAAATGAAGTTTTGATCGCTACTTGAGCAAGTCATCTGATATGGTTTTGTATGACTGACTGCATTGGCAGAAAGAGGGACCTCTTGTGTCGTACACTCTCACAGCAACTTGTCGACTTGAAGCATTTCGAGTGGTGGAGGAGATTGTCAAACTGAGAAGAGAAGGTCTTTCTTGGAGTCACTTTGCGGTTCTCTACAGGACGCACGCGCAGGTGAAACTTGTATACTGAAAACTGCCTCTACCCCCTTACAGGTGTGTGCCGAGAATTGTTCCGCAGTTTCAGTAGATGCGATAGTTTGGGAAAGGTCCTTTTCAACCGGAGACCCTGGTTATGGGTTTTACCCCATGACATCTTTCCATGTTGAAATTTGCTTGTAATTTGTTTTTGTGTACGATTGGCCAGCACTGGCAAGGTCATGCAATGTTTGACTGTATTGGAACAATCAATTTCAGAAGAGAACCCAATATTTTGCTTTGGGAAAATTCTTGCCTATTTTGTGCTTAAGACCCATGTGGAATATTGGCCAACTGTTGCTTTTTTCCAGTCTCGAACTTTTGAGGAGCAGCTTATGAAGCAAGGCATTCCATTCGTTGTTCTTGGAGGGACTCCCTTCTATGCTCGCAAGGTTTTTTCTCCTTGCTCATTCTATTATTATCTGGCTATTGCTATTGTGCTATTTTGGCTTTGTGAAATCGCTTTCAAGATACCTCAAAAAACCCTAAGGAGCATGCAATCACACTCTGCCCCTTTCCATACTTTGCAAAGGGCAAAGCATGGCAAAAAAGTGAGCATTGTGAGGTCGGACGACTGACTCCCTCATCTCCCACAATGCAGTGCAGGAGGTGAAAGATCTGCTCGCCTATCTAAGACTGATTTGCAATCCCTTCGATGAAATATCCTTAGCGAGAGTAATCAATGTCCCCCCTAGAGGTGAGGGGATACAAATTCACTTCCCGACTGCTGGGTTTCGGATAGAATTAAGACATGCAGATGGGTATGTTAAGAGCAGATATGTTAAGTTGAATGGGTGGGAACCTCTCTCCATTAAATTTCGCACCCACATATACTCTTTGGCAGATAGTTCTTTTCCCGAACTCTTTAACAGCCCTTAACTTAACTTAACTTTAACTTTTTTGCAGCAATTGGCGAGAAAACATGGAGCAGTGTGGTCCAGTGGGCGAAATCAGTACAGCGGCCTTTGCCTGCAGCACTTCAGGCAGGTTTAAAGCAGAGCACCTGCTCTTAAAGGAATAAGCATCTACTCTAACCATTAACTAAGCATTAAGCATTAAGACTAAGCATCAGTCATCGCCAGAGCAATATTTTCAAGTGCTATGGTGTATGTTTATGTTTAACTTATTGATCGAAGTATGGAGGAAAGGCAGTAAGGTTGGTGGTGGGGGGCGGGGAGGGGGGAAGGATTAGGTTGGTTTCCGGCTACCTTTAGAACTTAAATAACATTGTTGAAGAAAGTTTACATTTTGACAAGGTTAAGAGCTTGCGGAGGATGGAAAAGCACGGTAGTCTTATGTTTCCGGACATTCTTCCTGCTGGAAGTAGACTAAAAGTGCTTATGTTTTTGGGTTTTTTGTACTTCAGATGTGTGGAATTCAGCAACAACCTTATCCACGTGTCTTCTCTGATTGGGATGTTGTGCAAAACAGGAGTTTGGATTGGAGCTGCCCCCGAAGGAGACGTTGGGAATTACGGCGAGATCAAGGTATGGCAGAAACCCATTGACTGCATTTCTGTAAGGAAAGAGGGCTAAAATTGGTCGTTTATCTAATTCCACTTATTTTGACAGGGCTTCTTTGGGGGAATTCTGCAAAATGATGGCCGAACTTCGTGAATTGACCGACACAGCCACAGTGGGAGAATTGCTCCGGAAGGTTATCAACAGGTAAGCATCGTCTTCATACATTCACTATGGAATGCTGATATTTTGCAGAGGTGGTTTGCGTTATAGATGGACCAAAGATATTACAAGCTGGGACTTGAAGCGGAGTCTCTGTTTTGATTTGAGAGAGTGCAGAGTTGGGTATTTGGAGTACATAAAGAACTTGGATGAGAAGGGAGACAACAACGGTCGGAAGCGGTGGGAGCTTTGCATGGAGTTTCAGGTAATCTCTGAGGAGAAACGTTATGTTTTCTATGTGTGGAATTGTTGAAAGGAGAGATGTCATCAACAGAGACTGCATGGAAAACGTATTTGCCACAGAGAGACAAACTCCCTTATCAATAGACATCAGGTATTGTAGGTTGGAGTTTCGGCCCCTTTCCTTTTGCAAGACAAATTCGCAAGGTGGAGGAATGTCAAAAGATAAGACAATACAGCAAGGCTTGCTTCCTCTGAACATGGGACTGTCCTCTTAAGAGTAGAAATCAACGATGTACCCACAGTAGCTGTCGACATTGAATTCGAGTCGGTTATTCCCCTTCATTTTTTTGATTCATTGTTATGTTTTCTCGTTCTCCCCCTTCGTGCTTCAGGGTGTAGCGGATTACGCCGGGAAAAAGTTGGGGAGTGGCCGAAATGCTCTCTCTGCCTTCCTTGAAGATGTCGCGCTTGTGTCTGAACCGCCGGAGGAGAACACAAAGGTGATGATTGCCAAAAATCTTAGTCAAAACAAACTTTGAAAACCTTCTTCACGAAGACTCTTAACCCCTGCAAGGCAAGGCAATGCAAATACTTCACAAAAAGATGATTCTGTGATGCCTTCGGGAGTCAAGTTTGTGACCAAGCATTAGCATTAGCATTTGATGATGATGCTTGTTGCAAGCAAAGCTACACCATAGTGCTGTGGCTAAGAACTAAAATGTGTGTAGATTTCTCCATTATGCGTTCAAGCTTTCTGCGTCTTTTGTTCTTCCCCTTTCCCCGGAATATTTGTAAACATCTTATCAACTTTCTGTCAATCTGTCTGTTAGCCCCGTCCTTTCGCACTATTCGGATGATCAGTTTGTCTTTGGTTCAAACTCAACAGAAGTCTTGTCATCCTCGAAGCCAAACCATTCTCCTCTATTGCAAAGTCGGCTCAGGATCAACCATTGAACTCCAAATTAATATTTTCCTTGCTGCGGTCCTTTCAGACACATTTTTTTTGTTTTTCCTTTGCTTCCTCCCAAGTCACACCCAATCTGCTTGTATGGGGCCAAATCTCATCCTGTAAAATATGCCTTTTCAAAAGATTGGAGATTGCCTTTTCTTATTTCATAATGAGAAAACTGATGCAGTTTGCAGGTTTTGAGCTATGTATGTGCATGCAGGAGGGGCGGGATGCTCTGCTTAAAGCAGACAAGGTGAAGTTGTTGACCATCCACAGCTCAAAGGGGCTCGAATTCAACACTGTGTTTGTTCCGGGGTTGGAGGAGGGATTGCTGCCGTCAAAGAGAAGCGATAACTTAGAAGAGCTGGCGGAAGAACGGCGGCTGCTCTATGTGGCCATGACTCGTGCAGAAGAGCGACTGTAAGTTGCAGCTTCAAAACATTCAAATTTTTTGAAAAAGAATACTGGGAACTGAACAAGCAAGGGTTGGCAGCGGGCTGTTAGGAACCCTAAAAGCACAAGAAGTCTTAGCGCGTTTCAAGGTGGAGGTGGTGGAGGATGAGGGAGATAGCTTGACAGACTTGGCCTTTGCAAGCAGGTTAGGAAAGGGAGCTTTATAGGTTCTATAGGAAGCTGTTAATCCAGGTTCTGGTTATGACATTTTAGTTTATGGATCAATTGTATCAAGTGTTGCTAACAGTTCTGACATTCTCTCTCTCTCTCTCTCCCATCCTCTCCCTTCCCCCCCCCCCCCCGGCTCTCACTCTCTCTCTCTCTCTCACGCATGCAGATACTTGTCTCACTGTACAAGCCGCTTTTTGTTTGGAAACTTCAAGCCAAGCGAGACCTCGCGCTTCTTGAAGGGTGTGCTGCCATGGTATCCGGACCTTCTCAAAGCGGAGAGGAAGGGGGCGCCGCTCGTGACGAGCAGGGGATGGGAGAGACTGCAATAGCGCCGCCGTTCCTCTGCACGCTTCACTTTCTCTATTTCTCGCCGCTAAAAATATTCCTCTTCTTGCGTGGTTTGGGGACTGAAGGCGTCCATCACTCCTTATGGCGGTACTGTCCATGTCAGTAAAAGTGCAGTAGTGGTGGCAGGTATTAGGTTGGCCAGAACACCGGCTTGGCTAAAAGGAGCGTTGGCTAAAAAAGTCTTGGCTAAGCCCGGCCGTAGTCTCATCCGTCCTGACTAGTACTTGGCTTGGCTTAGAAGAATAATAGAAAAAAAAAGTGATGGTGACCAAGGCAAGCCATATTTGGTCTGTGTCTTAGGCAAGTCGTCCTTAGAAAATTCAGTTGTAGCGGAGTCAACCTTTAAGCCAATCCAAGCCAAAAGTGATGACAAACTTGCCTAAGTTTGCAAGCACTGCTTTGTACATCAAATCATTTTGGACGCACTGTGGCAGTGACTAAAAGCATCTGCGGGTTCTTCTGAACGTTTCGACATTCACTTTCCAGCAAACGTGGCTTTTTAGGGCTGGAGTTCGACCAGATGACCGATTTTTGGTATCGCCGGGTATGCAATCATCACCTCTCTTTGCGATGGAGGCGGATCGCAATGTCCCTAAAGTACTTGTTTTGGTATCAGATTGGCGGAGCATTATTCTTCAGTAGTACTTCTGACGTTTTTAAAGTGTGACATGCCCTCTTAGCACAGCTTATCCAAATGCAAGTTCACAAGAAGGGAGAGGAGAGAGATAGGCGTTCATCCCTGTACAGTCTGTCTGTGTGGCGAGTGAGAAGGAGTCATGTGGTCACGTTGATTATTGGATCTAATTATGGGATCTCCATACACAGTGTTACATCTGTCTGATAGGGACCGAGGCAAAGTGTACAGCTCTGCAAATCCCATAAGGAGCCAGTAAGAGAATTCCCAAATTTGGAGAGCAAGTGGTCTTGCTCAATTCCAGAGAATGAATGGCCTTCAAGAAGTGCTAAGCTGATGTGCTCAATGAAGCCGGCACCCAGATTTTGACTACAAACCTTGGAATTTGTGAGGAAAACGAGGAACCTCACTACAACCACACCAACTAACCACTAGTCAGTGTCCACGTGGACATGCAAGCAAGAGCCTCTTTTGGAAATGGAAAGAAACCGTGCCAAGAAAACCAAAATAAATGAAGGGCCAAAAATGAGCCTGAGAAAGGCTTTTTGCAAACCGAACCTACAAAATTGTAATAAGTACACAAGCTCCGTCTTATTGCCAGGTCGGCTCTACATGCTCAATACCCCTCCCACAAATGTACAAAGAAACGCAAAACCGCATGAAGGACTAAACTCTACGTGAAGCTCATCAAGTTTGGACAGGGCTTGCGCACAAACAGCGGCTCGTTCGTCTCATCTGAAGGAAGGGCCTGAGCTTGTGTCTCAGCTGAAGGGGAATGGTTCGGGGCAGCAAACCAGCAACCCTAAAACAAGAACGCCCACCCCGAATGCCACCTGACTTTGTGAGGGAGGCGAGAGTTCGTCTGCTTGAGGGGCAATGGGACCCCTCTGAAGCAATACGATGAGGACCACCCAGTAAAGCGCCACGTCATCAAGAAGAGCGCCGCCAGCCAGCAGCACCAGGGAGAGGCCTGTGAGCCTAGCGGCAGCCTGCAGGACATGCGGCACCAAGGCATGGTCAGATCCACATGCATGTATGGTCAGATCCACATGCATGTATGGTCAGATCCACATGCATGTATGGTCAGATCCACATGCATTGTATGGTCAGATCCACATGCATGTGCAGGGCATGCTGGCGGAGCCCATCGCAGGAGTGGTGCCATGGGAAGACCTAACAGGGGACAGCATCTGCACTGAATCCTCTATGAGAGCCCGACAGGAATGAAGGTAAAGTCAGGGGAATGAATACAAACTCGAGAAAAGAGGTCACATGAGGTGACATTGCAGAGCATATGACTCCCATTTCAGTCGCGAGAGAATAGGATGGCGAGCCCTACACCCTGAACCGTGAACCCTGAATCCTAAACCCTGAACCCTCAATCCTAAACCCTGAACCCTAAATCCTAAACCCTGAACCCTGAACCCTCATTGCATGCCTCCAAGGTCTGGACCCAACTCCATAGCAGCCGTCGCAACAAGCAAGGTTGCTTCTTTCCCCTTCTTTTCCCTCCTTGCCCTTTTTTTTTCTTTTTTTTTGCCCCTCTCTCTCTCTCTGTCTCTCTCTCTCTCTCTCCTCCAGTCCCATTCTACCTCCTCTCACCTTGCGTCCCCAAATGGCGTGGGCAATCCTCCCACCATCCAACTCCCCCACCGGAATGGAGTTGAGGGCATTTATGAAGAGTGCGGTCCATGCAGGCAGCAGCAGCGGGCTGACAACCAATGTGGCATCCTCTACAAGTCTAGGTCCGAAAAAGAGCTTGGCTGCAAAAGCATGAAAGAATGGAGGTATGTGAAAATATGACCACTGTTTTCATGATAGCAACAAAGGGTATTTCTTCAAATCCGCTCGAAATGCTTTCCGAGAGCTAAATATCGTTCTCACTCGTTCATTCAACTGTCCTTATTCCAATTCCCCTTTTGCTATTCTAATCCTTCAGCGATGCCCTGTATGCATCATATGATTTAACCCGTCTTTTCTGCCAAAAGGCGGAAGGATGATAACCAAGAGCGAAATACACGGGAAGAAGGATTATGTTCTTTTGTGTTTCAGAGAGAACGATGATGAAGTTGAATGAGACTTACCGAGCCCTCCCACCAGTAGGGAATCATGGAACAGTGCAGTGTCTACTACCACTCCCTCCTCTCCCGTTGAGAGCAGCAAACTCCCCACAACAATCAGCATAGCCAAAGCCGACCCCCATAGTGGGCCAGCTGCAGCTACCTCAGCCAACACTCCTCTGCTGGGAACAACTCCCTTTACTCGTGTGATTCCTCCAAATGAGCCTATCTGCTCCCCAAGGCACATAAATATCAAATTATTATTATTATTATTATTATTGATTGATTGATTTTATTATTATTATTATACTTATTATTATTATTATTTTACTTTTTTTTTTTTTTTTATTACTTTTTCTCTGTTTGAGACCTAAACCAATTGCTTCAGTCAGTCCTTAGGGAAATCCTCCTTTGCCTTTACATTTAAAGCCAATATCAACCTAAGCGAATCATACTGCAGTTTTCATAGAACTTTGTTTTACATTATATCCCCTTTTATATCTTTCCAAGTCAGTATGCCTGTTCAACGATCCACATGGCCACATCAGAACACAACAAGCAAGAAGATGCTCGGTTCAAAAAATGAAAGTATGCAGCCCTTCCCATTCATTCATTCATTGAGTCCGACATAAGAGTTGGCAGTACAAACCTGCCAACTCGGAATAAAGAATGGAGCACTGAGTTGAAGTCCGGCCTTATTTGCTGCCACTCGGTGGCCCAATTCATGCGCTGCCAAGATGGCAGCTATAACCAGAGCTCCCGGCCAACTTTCAAGGAGGGGACCGACAAAATCAGCAACCGAGGGTCTGCAAACCATCTCAAGAAAGTTCACAAGATGAGATGCAAGTCAGCACCCATGAAAAAGAACACACTTGTTTCCAACTCATATGTCCAGAGCAGGTTTTCGTACAAGTGAACGCGAAAGGAGCTGGTCATTGGGTGTTGGCTCTCTGTAATTGATAAAACAGGACTTTTATGCTTCTGGAAATCCAAGACTTCCCGTTTTCTATAGCGAACAAAGGTAGGCAATCAGACATCACATTCTTTACATGAATGGTTGCAAGCTCAAACTCACAAAATGTCAACGTCCAGTTCACGGAGAGCTGCACTGTGCTGCAGGAGAGTATATATTGTCGTTAGTCCAAATGCTCCGGCTGCCACCCACTCTGGAATGGCTGAACCCCCAGCAAATGGCCAAAACCCACAATGTATTCATCGTTATCAGTATATCAACACCAAGAACAAGTCAGCATTAGGATGAAACGGGAAGATTCAATAACAGGATTGTAGTCGTTCATATAGCACTCTCTCTAGTTGAAAGAACTGTTGAATCCTTGCATTCAGCAATTCTTAGCCTGTTTGTCAGCCAATACTATGCAGTTCTCGAACCTGACCCATCAATAAGGATTGTTTTACAGCTGTAAGAAGCAATCTAGCTAATGGCAAGGCAAAGTCAGGCGATCAAACAACTCACAAAAACAACTGATAGTCAGCAATTCCGGCCAAGAATTTCAGCTCGCCAGCCTGAAATACACTATCAAATGTTCTGCTGACTGCCATATCGAAAGGGATGAGTATCTTGACAGATAACATGGTGCGATGTAACTAACCTGCTGGAAGGGGCTTCAATAGTTGAGATGGAATGACTATAGCAACTGGACGGTCATCATCCGATTTCTTTAAAAGGAAAAGAGATAGCTGGTCACCAAATTTTTCCTGCATTGTCCCAGAAAGTGGGCATCATAAAGGCAACCAGTCTGCCTTATGAGTTTCCTGAATGCCACCATCGGATTTTAAAGCCGTAGCTGTTACAATGAAAGGAAAAACTGTTCGCACAGAAGCCGTGACAGGTTTGGAGAGTTTATTTAGTATTTACAATCTGTCAAGAGCACACAAACTCGTTGCTCTTAGAGCAATCAGTTATCTTTTGATATCTATGCCAAACCCGTGGAAGACATCATCCCACGTTTCAGAAAACAGTTGTGGACGTATTTTGTAGTTTTCTCTTCATCGACAGGTACTGCAAGATTTCTTTTTTATGCTGTGTTTCTCACCTTCACCCTTTGTGTCAGCTTGGCATGTGCCTTAGCCGAATCTCCTCTCAGATTGCCTGTGAAAAGAACTCCTCCCTGAAGCCATGGCCCAGGCCACTTGCTTTTTAGGGGCAGCTATTTTTCTTGAACATGCTAAGCTTATATAAGCAGCAACAGATGATTAGAATTTGGCTGTGACCAGTTCTATTCAACGTTCAAACTGATTCATGCATGCGCATCAGATGGCAAACATGTGAAGCCCTTTCGAGTATGGTCCCAACCATCTACACAGATTGATTTATGGCAGCGACGATTACTTGCCAACAACACTAGTTATTCAACAGGCTGGAATGGCAAAATGTTCATCAGGTAATACACAGGCATGATCCGAGATTGAATTTACCTCATACGGTTCTTGCCCGGTTACAAAAAATGTGTCAAATCCAAAAACTTGATTCCTCAGTACATCGACGTACTCCTTCGAAATGACTTCCGCGCCTGCCAAGTTCTGCACCCCAACAGCTTATGGTTCTGCGAGCATATGCCACTCAACTTTCAACTTACAATACTGTCTCTATACATAATCTCGTCTGCAAAGGTTTCATGCATCTTCCTGCTCGGCTAGACTTCATCGATATAGCGAACAAAGTGTTCCAACAAGCTATTTCGATCCAAACAATGAAGCATAAAAATTGGTAAATGAGTAAAGACGTATGCCGGTCCTCTGACATCTCAATACAGAAAGGTATGTACAGGTGGAAGTCCTCACAGTCTGGAACAAAGATGGTGTGCTTGGACCATCACTCCGTGCCTTCCATTCGAAATCACCTGAAGGGTCCCCAGGTTGCTGAATCCAAATCCAACACAATGAGGGGTCATTGTCATTCTTTGACATTAATAAGTTATCTGCAAGCTACTTTTTTAAAATCTTGCCTGAATATGCACGACTTGCTACTATCTCCTAATGCTGGAATTAACAGATCTATAATATGATGATTTCAAGACCCTTTTCCCTTGATTGCAGCGCTTTGTAGCTCACATCACTTTGTGAATCAATCCGAGTTAAGATAATGTTCTGTTAGGCAAAGATGGAACAATGCACCGGGTTAAGTAGCGGCTTTAAAGTAATGCGAGAGGCGGTCATCGCTTCTTGCAACTATAGAGTACGGGAATGAAGATACGTGCAGGATTTGACCAGCTATTTGAAATTCATAACATCTAATAGCTTTTCTTGCCGTCTGCCTTATCACGCAAAAGTGCATCAAGTCATCGAGTGGCTAACTAAAGAAAAGAGATACGCTTCCTCAATTCATGTTCCAGTTGTTTTTTATCACATTGACAACTGGCATACGTAATTTCATAAAATCTCCCATTGGAATCTAAATTGCATAATTGGAGACGCGGCATCTTGCTAGCTCTGAAGCGGCATGCATTTGAAAAACGAGCAATTGCTTACTATCACGGCTGCGTCTGATCAACGTATCAATCTTTAAGCTTTTCTTTCTTTCTTGAACACCTCGCTAAAAAAGGTGAAGCAAGCACCTTCTCTGATTTTTCATCGTCATCAGGTTTTTTTTCACCGCCGTCAGAGTCCTTCTGCTCAGCGGAACAAATGCCTCCCCATTTTCTTCGAGCGCTCTTGCCATTGCGCACAATTCTGCACGTCGATTGATCAGAAGTGTCAATGAAGTTAACGGGCGTTCAGAAACAAACACATAGGCTTATACTTCATTGATGGCGCCAAGTATGTGTGTGTGCGTGCGCGGCTTCGGAGTTTTTTATTTGCAAGGAGCTTTCGACTTCTTTCTCCTTTTCAATTGCTCGGACCTGATCTATTGCAACTGTGTGCGTATGTGGGGGGGTGCGTGTGTGTTTGTAAGAGAGCGAGGGAGAGAGAGTGAGAGAGAGAGAGGACTTTCTGAGTTTCAATTAATAACAGAACGGAAATGCCTGGAGTTAGATTTGCCAGAGTTTTGCGAATAATTTACTAGTTCGAGAACCATCCAGAACTTCAAAATGTCGTGCAATATACGAACACAACTACAGTCCTCATTCTAATCATCCAAAACCGCTATATATGCCGTTGTTTAAACATAAGGAAACTGAATAACAACCTCAAATGACAGCCAAGCGAGTGCTGTGATACACTGAGAGGGCTCAAGCGGCGCGCTCTGCCGTCCCCATGAATTGCACCAAATGCCGGCGTTGCCGCATAATACGGCGCTGATGATATAAAGGAAGCCATGGCTTTGCTTTGCTTTGCTTTGAGAAGCTATGGCTACTTCAGCTGCAGCCCCACCATGAGGCTTGCTCTTCCAGCTGCTTCTCAGGGGCAGAGGGAGCTCAAATAAGGTACAGGTGCAGAGTGGGGAGGGAGACAACTGGGCATTCTCCCGATACTGTAAACCGTCCAATAGTAACACGCCACGTGTACCATTAGCCAACGTGGCGTGTCACCATTGGACGTGCTCGTCAAAGAGCAAAAGGATGCCCTCCGCGCCATAGTGAGCGTCGTTCAATAATGACACGCCACGTCGACATGATTGTACACGTGGCGTGTCGCCATTGGAGATGCTCGAATTTAGGTCGCCATGGAGACAGCCTCCGTCTGGGCTGGAGAGGTGTGAGAGTGGGGGGCGCCTGTTGGCAGGCCAGGCAGCGGGAGAAGGGAGGGAGCGCTGAGAAAGGGGGGAAGAGAGCAGGCCGCCATGACGCGCTTCGCCGTATTCACGTTGCTTGCCGTCTCCTCCTTCCTCTCCGTCGCCATCGGCCCGGCGGAAGCTTTAGATCCGAAGGCGTTTGTCAAGTCCACTATTGACTCTCATCCAGTGGTCATCTTCTCCAAGTCTTACTGCCCGTAAGCATCGCTCTGCTCCTCCCTCTCCCTCTCCCTCTCCCCGCCCCTCTGTCTCTCCCTCTTTTCGTCTCCTTCTCGCCTTCGGAATCGCCTTATGGGGCTATAGTGACATCACCATGCTCATCTGTTTTGTGATAATGTTCATGGTCATGTAGGATGGTTGTACTATGGGTTTTCCGGTGGTCATGATAAACGAAGCATCCGCCTGTTTTGACCAGCTTTTTTATTTTTATGCAAATTTTCGCTGCAGGTATTGTAGGAGAGCTAAGCAAGTCTTCAAAGGTCTAGGGGTGACGCCTTTTGTGGTGGAGCTTGATCAGCGCGGTAAGGCCTTTGTTGCCGCTTTAACGAATGGAATAAATACCTTCTAAGTGTTGGTTAAAGATTTAGTGTTTCATTTTGCAAGGGAAGGAAACGTTGCACGTCTCAGTCAGAATTCTCTGAAGGTAATTCACGTTTGAGAAATGGAAGAACTAGATTCTAGAATCGAGTCGGTTCTGGGACTGATTTTGAATACAGAATCAAAAGTGAGTTTTGCTGCGGTCAACATATCTGTTCTTTGGAATCTGCAATTGTTTTCATTTTGTGACAAAATGTCAAAGTTCATGCTAGTTTGGGCTTTCCTCCAGACACTGCTTCATTGTATTCTAAGTTCGAATGAGCTGAAATGGGTTACTCCTAGAGTTTTTTTTCAAATCGTCTAGACGCCTCTTGTTACGACTTCCCCATGATCATCTCATCTGGTGTATCTCGAGGTCTTCAGCCATAGACTTTTCACCCTGTTGGCGGTGCTTGTGTTTGGGTTCTAAGGATAAAAAGAAGATATTGTTCAATAACTGCTACTTACGTCTGAGAATTTCAGGAACGGTCGTGTCAAATTGTTCAAAGTCGATTCAAGTTGGGTTGTTATCTGGAGCTAATGATTCATCCTATTGTCTTTGCAGAGGATGGCCAGGAAATTCAAGCTGCAGTTGCTGCTTTCATAGGACGCCGAACGGTGCCGCAGGTGTTTGTCAAGGGTCAGCATATTGGTGGCTCAGATGGTATGTTTTTTCCTCCTTTACCTCGTAATGTTTTAGAAGGAAACTCGTAATCAGGGGTTTGGTGCGGCCAACATATTCGCAGATTAGGGAGGCAAGCTTCTTCATCTGTTTCACTTCCTGATACTTCCATGCATTCCGCTGATGAACATACCTAGCTTTACTTCTGTGTGGAGACCTTGAAAACAATGTTGCTTGAATTGGACTGACAAGATGACTTGATCATCTAGGCATATTTCGGTCCATAGGATCTGAACTTCACATTCTCATCAGAGCACACAGATCAGCAGGGAAATTTGGTGCAGGGGGAAGGAGACGCAGGCAGGGAAATGAGAGTGTCGGAAGTTTGCGACTACGTGTGAAGAGTCTCCGTTTTGTGGTTCTGATGCCTTTTCCACTGTTGGCTCTGCAGATACTGTGGAATCGTTTGAGAGCGGCCGCTTGGCTGAGCTCGTCTCTGGCGTGGAGACGCATGAGTTGTAATGTTTTCAAGGATGAACTTTTACTTTTTTGAAGTAATGTCCGTAACCTGTTTGCGTGGACTGCTGGATAAAGTAACCTTTACAAGTAGAGGGTGTTGGGACACTTTTCTATGGGAAGCAAAGTATTTATACGTTGAACAATGTTTGACTCTATAAAATGGCTTCATTCGTGTTGTTTTAGCTTTCTTTCAACAAGAACAACACCTGGTGCACCTAAACTCATGTGTTAGCGCTAGGACTTTTTGCTGAACCCTTCCCGAGGTTGATCGCTGTGAGACTACTTGCTCTTGCCTTAGTGGCTGATGCTGCCTCAACTGCAGCAAACACAGATTGCTGCTCTAATATGGAATGTGCAGTAATGAGGGAATTAACATCAGGTTGCATTTCTGTTTGCAATTGCGATACTGGACATCATCACTGGCTCAATATCTGCTCCACCTTTAAAAGGCAAAGCAGAGCATTTCAAAGCTACACCCCTGTTTGCTTAATTGTTACAATGGATTGCATTGCGTTTTGTGTATAACCAAATGCGTTTCCACATAGCAAGTACTGTCCAAGATCGTGCCCGACAGCCCACTAGAGCCCGACAGCTGGTTTGTGAACTAGGAATAAACGTGCAACTCGCGATATGATGTCCCCGCTGTTCCAGGCACACCTCAGGTGATGAACGGGATTGACAGCCCGGCTACTCAACCGTCCCATGAATTGCAGTGACATCAGCATCGTAGCACAATCAGAGGGGTGCCGACTCATTGGCTGGCCTGGAGCTGGCTTCAGCACTTCAGTTCCTTGGAGCGAGGATCAAGCACTTAACCAAGCACCTCTTCATCTTGAGAGCATAACGAGGTTGCGCAGTTCTCAGCTACCTTTGCACTTGATTTCTGCTTCCATGTTTTCGAGTTCCCTGCAACCAGGAAATTACCTTCACTTTGCAGACCATAAAAGAAGTCATCGAGGCTGATCAACTGGAAATACCTAAATTCAACCGAGTAAACAACGAGATAACGGCCCTTGTAGCAGAGGTGAAACTCGTACACAGTCGTTAATTCATTGCAGGCACAAATGCAATGTTTGAAGATTAAAGAAGGACAATGGACATTTTCGCACCGTTTTTTGAAATCTCGTCGTCGCATTGCCTGGATAACCAAATCCTCTAACTTCTTGTTTTCATCCTGCAGGGCTCCTACGTCTTCTTTCCTTTGCCTGATCAGTCTTTCAAACTGGCTGATTTCTTCTCGGACCTCAATCTGACGGGCATCCACTTTGCGTCTCAGCTGATCACTAACAGCTTTAAGTCGTTCAAGTTCAGTCCTTAAATCAGTTTTTGAACTGTCCAAGGCGTTGTTCTCTTTCTCAAGCTTGAGTAGCTCTACCATGTCAGACGAAGCCCTCTGGCGGCGCCGAGAAAGATCTGCTAATTCCCATTTCAACTGATTGGACACAGGCGACAAAAAACACGGGTCACATATTGCATATCTATTGCCCGAGAAAACATGCTCACACATCTAGGATTTTAATTGTACAAGCACCACTGTAATGTACCTGACTGTCATTGGCTTTATGTCGAGGACGTGTTTTCCAGAGAAGAATTACCTGAATCTCAATGGAGAGCTGACTTTCGTTGTGCTTGGTCGAAAAACACATACTGGAATCACCAAGCGTCGGGTTTGCTTCATGAAAGAAGAGCCAAAGGTTATGTCACTTTTACCTTAGCTACGATTTCCTGCAGGTCATTTACCCGATTTTCCACTTCCAACCAAAAGTGTGTTTCCAGTTGAAGGAATCCATCCATGACTGCCTTATGCTGAATAAAATACGCCGCACTCTTCTCCTGAGCTTTTGAAAGCTCAAAAAACTCTTTCTGAAGCTCCCTGACACATCCTCCAACAATTGCATGTGTACTGTCAATCTCTTAAAGAACGCCTCACTAGAGCTTGCTGGAAGAACCTTAATATGACATCTGCCATCTCTCAAACTCTACGCTGACGGTCAGGACAGCGTGAGAATTGATACGTCGAAAAAAGGTGGCTCACGTGTCGAGGACGCAGTAGTGTATAGAGGAACATCACCCCATTTACACTGCCATAATCACTCTTGGAGAAAAAGTTGGCCATTTTTTAGCAAGAACTGCGAAGGTTCGCATAATGGCTGACATGGGAGCACTGTGCCACTGTTACTACCCGCTAGTGCTGAGTCATTTAGACATTTACGCCCTTACTAAGCAAAGAAATGGTAGGCATAAGGCGATGATGTGTTGTGCAACTGCACACAGATTCAGAAAAACGAGCACGGCAGGGACCGCAGCAGACAACTGACAGGACACGTCGTCCTCACTCTTTGGTCAGGATTAGCTCGTCACAATCATTTCGAAGCCTTATGATTTCTTCTTGTGTCAAGAACACTCGTTTCGGGAGTGTCATGGTGAATGAAGACTTTCGTACTGTACACAGTCCACTGTCAGAAACAAAACAATGATTAAGCCAAAAACTATTTCCAGCACCTTCGCATGCCCCTTCTCTGTCCTCCCAGTAAACAAACCCTATCAAATGCTTTCCCTCGCAATACCAACAAAACTGAAAAAGCCATTTTTCTCTCCATCGAGAACTGCCACCATGGCGCCTGCTCACTTGCTTGCAGCTTCAAACTTCGGCCAAAACATCCGAGGGCGGGGCTCCGTTGAACGTACCGTGCTAACCATTAGCCAATCATGGTTCGTCACGTGTACAATATGTCCCACGTGGCACGCTGTGACTGGCTGGGATCAAGCACAGTGTGCTCATTAGTCCCGCCCTGAGCGTCCTGTCTTGACCAAACCAATCACAGCATGCCACATCAACATCAATGCACACGTCGCAAACCATGATAGGCTTACCTTTGACAGGCGTACAGTACCTTCTACAGAGACCCCAGTACAGTACAGTAGTACAGTACCGTACGGTAATGCTTGGATCACCAGCTGGCAGTCAGATCATACCGTACGATTAGCCGCGTACATGTACGTTCATGTACCAATATTGTACGGGTACATGTACGAACAACCACAAAGCTGAAATTGTACGGTCAGTGGCACTCTTGGGCGGGAGGGGATCGCAACTCGCGATGCTCGCCCCAAGGATCAAAAAACGACAAACCGACTTTTCCAACAGATCGGTCAGTCAAAAAACATTTTACTTCCACCCTTAGACAGACAGCTTGATCTTCCTCGACTTATTTTCGCTGCCCGACCCCAACATGACCAATCAGCGCGTTCCAGAGCTCTGTACGAGTAATTACATTCCTGATTCCTAATTTTCCTGGCTCCCGACCCGCCGACCAGAGCAGCCCTGTCCCTGCGGCGGCGGCATCTTTGGCGGGCGCTAAAAACGCCCCCGGGAGATTCCTGCGAGATACCCCGCCGCCACTCTCGCCCTCTCCCTCCCTCCCTCAGTGTCGCAGCAGGAGGCAGGCGGAGGGGAAGGAGGAAGAAACCAGGGGTGCGGAGGCAAAGGAGGGGCAGCCATGGCGATAGGCGGGAAGGCTGTGCTTGTGCTGGTCGTTATTTTGAGCTGTGTGTTCTTGCAGGCTGAAGTGGTGGAGGCGAAGAAGCCGCCGCCACCGCCGTCGCCGTCCCCACCGCCCCCTTCTCCCCCGCCTCCTCCTATACAGTACACGACATATCTAGAGGTTTTGGACACCTTGGATCTGTTCACGACGTTTAATACCTCCAGGAAGTGGTTGAAGAAGACCTGTTTAGACGTGGCGTTTAGTTACTTAAACTTAACGACACTCTTACTTCCGACCAACAGGGCGTGGAACACCTACACGAACCAAGTTAATGGCAAGAAGCTGAAGGAAGCCCTCGCAACTGGAGATAAGGACCTCATTTTGTTCAACCTTCTCCTTCACCACATGCTTCCTATTTACAGGTCGTATCAGGATCTCACGGTACTGATCATCCTTTTCCATTCTTTGAATCCTTTGCAACTTATGGGGAGTCTGTTAATTAAAGGGGCATTTAAACATATAGCTTTGTGCTCATGTCAGGCCTTCCAGGCGCGCCTACCGCGCAAGCATCAGCTCTATTCATAAGACCTTAGTCCACCAAAAGTCATTCGTCTTTGCCCACGTTTAGCGACTGCAATGCTAGACACCCTTTTCTTCATTGGGCTCCTTACCGCAGCACTCATCTGCTTTTAGTATCCTGTTGCATATATTATGTTTGTATGCCACGGCCTTGCCTTTGTGCGTCCTTTGGAAGGAGACCATTATGCATCCTGGCACCTCTGCTTAGACATCTTTTTCATTTTCATCCTTTATTGACCGGTTTTTTCCGCTATTCTTTCACACCCTCGGTAGAGTCAATGGAGTCTCACTAAATTTCTCCAATGTATGTGCTTTCGCTGATGCAGGGAGTCAGCAATTTGACTCCTCTTCCTACACTTTTGGGCCCAGTTCTTTACTCATACACTAAGGCCGGTGGGAACTATGTGTTCGTAAACTACTCAAACCCGTTGTTGAATGCGTCAGTTAATCTTCCCGACGTTTTGACGACCGGATTTTTGTCAATTCAAGGAGTTTCATCCTTACTCATCCCGTTGGAGTTCGAGGCTTTACTCACTCCTCGCCCTGGACTCGTACCATGCCCAACCCAGATTCCCCCCCCTCCGATCCCCCCTCCTTCTCCTCCCCCTCCTTCTCCCCCACCACCACCTGTTCAAGTCTCTGAATATGTAGCCATTAAGCAGGCCTTGCAGTCATTCCAGCTGAACAAAACCGAGGAATACCTCAACTTGACTTGCCTCGATGTGGGCTTAGCATACACGAATGGTACGGTTCTCCTTGCGCCGGATGACGCCGCGTGGCACAACGTTTCCAAGCAGACCCGAGGTCCGGAGCTCGTGAAACTGCTGCAAGGAGACGATGCCGATTTGGTGATCTTCAACTTGCTGCTCTACCATATTATGGTCGAGTACAGGAACTACCAGGACTTCACGGTTAGTACAACATCTGGCCCCTTCCTTTCTCTGCTGATCCTCTCCACTGTACTTGCGATGTAAGATATGGGGAATTCTCCTCTGCTGAAAGGACATCGCAGCGGTGCAGCATTTGCTTTGCAGCATCAACCTCCTTTCTGTTCAGATTCTGAATGTATAGGAAGTTTCTGGTTCAGTGAGCTTGAGCTGGCTGGAGATGATGGTTGAAGCCATACCTGAATCAAAGAATTCGGGAGCGGTTATTTTTGGTTAAGAGTCTTGGTCTCTTTGGAAACTGTGACGCTGCTTCCATAGCTTCATCCGTAGTCTCTTCACGTGCTCTTGCATGTGCGACAGTTACATGCTTTCCATTTTCTCTAAGGAGAATTTGGGATGGTACATGGTGGCCATAGGAATCGCAGTTTCTTAACTGATCATATTGCTGCTCTTGACTTTTCATGGCGCTGGCGATGTCCTTGGAGTCCTTTACTTACAAGTCCGCCAATCGTGCTGTATTATACTGTGCAGGAGACGACTGTCGGGACTCAACTACAAACCTTCTTAGGGCTCCCACTCACTTTCGCAACCTTCACACAGCAAAACTTTTTTTACACGGATTATTCGGAGAAACAGGAGAATGCCACGATTACTGGAGTCGATCTATTAGCCGACTATGTAGTTGCCATCGAGGCAATTGATAAGGTGCTGATCCCGCTTGACATGAAGTCTCTTGTAGTTCCCAGACCGGGCTATGTTCCCTGCCCTGCTTATGCCTCATTCTCCCCACCACCCCCACCGCCATCACCGCCGCCTCCCTCACCACCAAACGGAACCGCCGTCGCACGGAGCAGGTCAACAATGGAGTTTGTTCAGCACGAGTCAGGTCTGTATTCATGTCCATGGTGCCAACTTTCTGTAGATATATCTCTTTCACCTGTTCAGTTTCTTAGCCATATTTTCTATCGTGCTGTGCATTACTGGGCGACCATCAGGCATGTCAGTCTCATTTCACTCTGTGTGCTGAATGTCACTTCATCCAGGGCTGCTGGTTTCTAAAGCTGATCTTGCTTCTGCTGTGGTTTTTTGCAGCCCCTGCGATTGGCCGACTGTCGTGGAACGCTGTCATTGGAGTGGGCTCGCTAGCAGTGGTTGCTGTAGCAGTGGCTCTCGCACTCATGCAGAGACAGTAGTGCACTCCTGCTCCGAGTTTGAGTCAACGTGATGTTGGCTGTTAGAGGAGGCCCTTTGCCAATTACTGCTATTTATTGCAAGCGTGGGTGAACATCGCAGATAGGTGGTCAGTCTATTTTTAAAGTACTAAAAGGACAATAAGTTCACCTTCCTGCCAAGCTTTTCGGCGTCCCTTGTAGGGGACCCTCATAGCCATGCTTTTGTTAAGACCATGGAAAGGTGTGGCTGGATCCAGTTTTGATACGAGTTTTAAGGGTGTGAAGTAGGATTCACATCTCAAAACACCCCTTTGCAAATTTGAAGTGTATTTATTTCATGGAATGGTACGACCTCAGGATCTAGTATGCCAGTAATGTGATGATATTTGAACGCGTTGCTGAACTGATTGTGCATAACCAGAAGCTCTTAGCATTGATTGTCAATGCTGGGGAGGCTTCACTTCTCTGGAGTCTGCCCTGGACGTCTGGCTGTCGTTGAAATTTGCCTAAAAGTGAAGAGTCCGTTGGCCATAGCTTCACTTGAAGCACTGTGAGCAGATGCCTGGAGTGGGGTTTGCTTGGAGAAAAAGGTCGGAATTTTCTCGATATCAATGCAATGTTGAATGGCAGTTTCTCCTGTTGCGGCAGAGTTCAGTGTCGACATGCTCACAGTATTACCTGCTGCTGATGGTAACTCACAATCACTGCATCCCGGCAGTCGATGACTGCCATCTGAAGGCTGGATAAAAGAAACTGGAGGTATCCATTGTAAGTTGTTAAGCGGGCGTAAATCTCGCTCCCGTGAGGCCTCTTCTCGCTGCTGCTGCTGCCTCGATTCCTACGGAATTCGGCATTCGGTTTGCCGGTTGCAAACCGGCCTCGCGGCTTGCAGTGCGTCCGAAAATGAATGCAGCACGCCTGTGACGTCATCGTCACACAATGACATCACTACAACCCGGCCGCTATGCTGCCCTGCCCTTAAAAATACCGGGCATCTCCCAATGGTGGACTGCCACGTGTAAACTTTGTCCGCGTGGCGAACCGCTATTGGATGCTGAAGGCTAAAAAAAGAAAGGAAAACTTGTATATGAAGGCATCTGCATGCCAACTGGCCAGGAGATGTGGGAGGGAGGTGGCTGGGACTGGGACTGGGCCTGGGACTGGGAGGGAAGCCATGGGCCATGGCGCATGGCAGGAATAAGGAGGAGGGCTGTGACTGCCAGAACTCGCATGGAGGGAGGCTGCAGTTGGTTTAGGGAGGAGTCCGGCCGTTCAGGGGGAAGCAGGGCAGGGCAGGGTTTGGTGGAGCTCTTTAGGGAGGAGGTCGTTGGAAGTTTTGGAGGGTTGTCCTGCAGGATTTGATTCTCTAAAGCTTGGCTTTTAGGGTTTTCTGGTTGGATTAGAAGAACTAAAATTTAGAAGAAGCAAAAAGTACCACTTTGAGGAGTTTTCTGCACGGAAGGGGCAGCAGGATGGAGCTCAAGCGGCAGAGGGTGGTGGCTCTGGTGGCGATTTGTGGAGGCGCCTTGTGTTTTGGACAGATGAGGTTAAGGCTGAGACGGATACAGAAAGAGCAGATGTTTCTTTGCGAAGTGGTTACACGGGATGGAAGTTCTGTAGGGACAGGTGATTCAGAAGAAAAGAAAAAGTCAAAGGTTTGTATTCTTGATTCTCTGTTGGAAAGCCGATGTTTGTTTTAGGGTTCTTTCAATGGGAACTGAATGGTCAAATTTCTACGTCGGAAACTAAGTCGCAATCCATACTGAGTTAGTACCCCTTTCCATTACAAATTAGGCACCCTGCTCGTTGGGAAGACGTTTTTCTCTTTTAAGTGTACTTTGAAATTTCTAGCAACGGAAAGTATTCGAGTGTGAGCATTCAGATGCCAGCTCAGATACGGGGTGCCTGCAACTTTTTTAAACTAAATAGAATGGCGCTTGTTGTAGTCGATAATATGCTGACTTGGATTGTTTTTAGCTCTTCCCTCCGTAGTCTTGAAATCTGCGAGAACTCGGGAGGCCTTGAACGACATGTTATGGATTGTTGGAAGCAGGTTGGAGTGGACCGATTGTTTGCAAAACGACTAGCGGAAATTATACGAATTTGTGTCCCATCACTGTTTTCTAGAGAGACACTGTACATAACTATTCAATCCGGACTTCTTATATCCAGAACACTTCTTACAGGTAACAGAAACTGACCTTTTAAAAAAATATATATCTTCGCTTACTTGAAGTTTAATCTACCAAGGACGCGCTTTTTGTGAAAGTCATAAACGGGTTTAACGACGCATATTTAGAAAGTACTGTTTCTTTTAAAGGCTCGGTGATTGTGATTTTTAAGTCAACTAACCAATTTAGGCAATCCCATGGGCATCTTCTTAGTTGTGTTATTTTCGTGAGACTCCGAAGGTTGTAAGGCAGACTGTTTGTCGACAAGCGAGGCTGTATGTCTCAAACGGTGTTGAATCGTTTTCGGAGGTGGTAATTGCAAACCGCGAGTCTGACAATATGGCATTTGATTGATGGCAGTGTAGGGCTAGTAAAACCTCCTGTGCACAATCACTTTTTGAGTCTTGGATATGGAAAGGTATGAAGAAAATGAACTAGACTCAAGATTTGAGGACTCCTGCCTGTGCTTGCAGACCGAATTGCTGCTTTGGAGGGTGTGGCTGGCCAATCAGTCGTTTCAAAGGTCAGTTTATTCCATAAACGCTGTTGCACTAAGATAGCAATCTTGTGTGAGCATGTGTAGAAAATAAACAACCGTATTTTCACATTTTTAAATGCCCTTTCTGTTGCATCCATGAGATGTCTGTATGCTCTGTCACCACCACGTGGCTCTCTTCGATTGGAAACTGCTATGTAGAGCCTTTCCATGTAATCCCTTTTGGCAATCTGTTTCAAGGGGGGCTCTGTCTCCCCCTCTTGACCTCTCCTGCACTCCCTACAGACTTTCTAGTAGGCCAATGTACAATCTAAGGAGTTTATCCTTAAGTAGGTTTCTTGGTCAGACAGTGATTTGTCTAGCATTGTCAAAAGTGGGTCAATCTGACGAGGGATCTTGAACATGGTGGAGGGATCAGGACTGGCCGGTATTTGCAGACATGCTATGGAGTTTTGCTGCAACAGCTGTTCCAGCCGCTTTTGTCAACAGCGGCCTCAAGTACATGCAAGTGAGTAAGCATGTCTCAAAGCAGTGAATTCGTCTCTCCTTTAAAGCTATTTACACATATATTCTACTTCTGCTTTTCTAAAAACAAATTCAGAGTGTTGAAAAATGATTTGGATAGAGGAAGTTTGAGTTCAACTTTCTAGACCTAATAGGGGATGTCAGACTTAAAAGTTGTTCGTAAGTTTGAGGCCAGAACGAGTACCCCGGTGACATAGCGATCCTAGTGCGGCGGAGTACTTACTTCAGTAGTTCGTAACATTTCGTTAAGTCTGACAACCCCTAATGTGGATACCGACGTTAAGGATTCAAGCATTGAGAATGGGATGTTAGTTATACTTCTTTAGATTCAAGCCTTATGCACGTCATTTCCAGCAGTGAAGGTTCTCTGCCACATGATTATTACTATTGAGCGCTTTACCAAACAACTGTTGAATTCCTTTTGGAAGAATTTGAGAATTTATCTGAGAACTTGTGTCATGCAGGTGCTCATTAGTTTGGCCTTTCGGCAGCGCCTCACAGAATATCTCCATCAACGTTATTTGACTAACCGTGTCTATTATGTGGCATCTACTCTTGGAGGTCTCTCTAATGCGGATCAAGTGAGGATTCCTCGCTGACACTTTCCTGTAGTCTGCAACCTCACCCTTTACTACCTGCAAAAACTGTTGTTCTTCCACGCACGTGAGGTTTCTATTCTTAGTGTGTAATTGAACCATAATGATGGCTCAGCGCGGATACTTTTCCAATGCTGAAGTGATCCCCCGTTTGTGAGTGCTTGACATGTTCAGAGGATAGCGGAGGATGTGGAACGGTTTGCATCAGCAATTAGCGAGCTGTTCTCGTACACTTTTAAGCCAGTTTTGGACATTGTCCTCTTCACGCGGTCTCTTTCTAAGAGCATCGGGTTTGTTCAGCCCTTCATTCTATCAGCAACTCCTGTCGTCAAGAGAAATCCACTGTGCTGAAATGCGTGTATCTGAACGTCATTGGAAAACCAAACAATGGCCGTAGAATCTATTTTTCACAAAGTATGGCCTATGTGTGTATGTCATCCAGAGTTGAAATAGGCGGCGAAGAAGCCATAGAGAACCTTCAGGAGAAGTGAAAGACCGTCTCCATTTACAGCATTCTGTTTGAAGAAATTGGTACCTTTCACCCGAGGTGTTCCGCAAAACATAGGAGCATTTCTGAGGCTATTTTTGGTCATAATTGTGCCATGATGTGTACGGTGGTGGGGCCTACAGTTACAAAGGTCAGTTTATGCTTTATGCATATTTCATATTCTGCTCCGGTTTACTTCGATCTATTAGCCCTCCTTTGGCACTGATGACGGCACAGGAAGCAGCTCTTTCAGGAAACTTCCGAAATGCTCAACAAAGGTGTGATGCTTTACCAATGCAGATAGATCCTTCACATGAATAGTTTATGCACTGACTTCTACCTCGACACAATTTAGCAGTGAGAGTGGGTTTGTTGTTTTCAGGGGTCGGTCTCGAAATGGCGAATTTGTTGCAGTGACTGTCGAACACATTATGACTTCTTTGGCCAGCACTTCTCTCGCAGAGTATAAGGCTGTACTGAACCTTGTTCCTTTTTCTGTTGCGGGTTGCAGACTCGTTGCCCATTCTGAAGAAGTGGCGTTCAATGATCCCCCTGGGGGAGACACTGAGCGTCTCATATTGAACGATCATCTGTACCGTCTGCTGCGCCATTCACGGCTCTCCTCCTACCAACGTTTCATTCAGCAGGTGGGCAGCTGAGGAGTTGCAATATTGTAGTTTAGCTGCCAATCTGGACCTTCCATTCTTCTCATTCGGAGAAACCTAATTATGAGGGTAGCCGAAGGAAAGCTTGTAACGTTTCCACTTTGACAGGCCCACGATAGTAAAGTTTTTGCTCCCAGATGAAAATGTTGGATAGGTTCAGGATCTTTTCACAAGAATCCACCCCAAAAATCTGCCAAACGCCAGGACATAGGAATGATGGAAACTTATCTTTGCCCTTATTGCGCACATCAAATGCTGAGATATAGACAGGTTTTGGTGGCTAAATCTCAACAGGAAATGGGTCATTCTGGGGAAGAAGCTCGGGGGAGTTGGGGGAACATTTTAGTGTCGTGTAACCGGGACCAGGATCAATGTCTCAACGATATTAAGCCAATAGTGCTGCTCATGCGACGATGATGTCGATCGCTAACCATTTCTTGGACCAAGTTAGCGGATAATGTCAATAGTCTTGAAGTTCCTTTTCGCAGGTCTAAGAAGATGACTGGTTTCTATTGGTGAACAGTAAATAGTCTTGCTGTGATCGATGTGAATTGCGTATAAGTTTTGAAAAGGTTTATGTATCAACATTTTACCGGCTATTACTGAGTGCAACCTCAACTCGTGTAGGTGGCCGATGGCTATTTGGTGAAATATGCGGCATCCATCATTGGCTTGTCTGTTTATGCTGCACCAATCTATTTCAGTAAGGTATGTGGACTTCCTTTGGTTGCAGAGTGCTAGCTGATTTCGAGCATATGGATGAATGGAATCCTTTTCCTTTTCCTTTCTTTTTCCTTTAAATGTTTTCTCAATCGTCTGAGAAGGAATGATGCGTACAGCATATGATTGTAGCGCATTTGACACCCTCATGTACTTGTTTCTTCTGACTGGACCTGCTCTAACGGGGTTTATGATCTTGGAACAGTCCAATTCCAAGTCCCTGACAGGGGAATACATTCGTGCGATGCGCCTGATGATGGTAAGCTTCGTTTTGCCACTGTTCTGTTGGAGGTATTCCGGTGTGAATGCGTTAAAGGGGTTCACATGCACTGCTTTAAAAATCCCTTGTATTTGTAAAAACGACAGTCTTTGAATCTCGAACTCTGTCCTGGTTCATTGTGTAATTGCTAGAAGATAATAAAGCTTGCAGCCTGAAACTCGCTTCTTGGATTTCCAGAGACTTGCTTTGCTTGAAGTACTTGCTTCAAGACTTGGCTATCCGTACGTTCTATGGTGGTTTCACTTAGCTTTTAATTGCAGGCAGATGTTGATTAACCTCCCCTCTCTTTGAATGGGCAGAATACGTCATCAGCAGTGGGGCAGTTGGTTCTTGTTTACAAACGGGTGAACTCACTTGCTGGTGTTACTTCACGAGTCTCAGAGCTCCTCGAGTCGGTAAGTGTTGCAGCTTTTAACACATGAGATTAGTATGGAATGGTTCAATGTCGGGCACCTTTTTGTGTAAGAGAGGGCTGTAACATGATGACTTGACTAGATGGGGGTGCTTTCCTCAAGGGAGGAGGAAAGGGAGGAAGGGAGGAAGGGAGGAAACGAGTAAACTGTTGAGCAGATAGAAAAGATTATTTTCCACAAGTAGCATGGCAATCAACCACTAAACTTTGGAATTAGCTCAGAGGCGAACATAGGTTTTTGAAAATACTGAACGAGACATAGACCCCATAATATGCCTTGTAAATTTAATTTGCTTCGCGCACATGTAAATCAGGCGACATCAAGCTTGTTTGCTACTTCTGATGTTCGTCGGTTTCAAGTCCTGCACATTTTGGTAATGGAATGAAGTGCTGCATTGGTTTCAGGGAAGTTTGTGAACTTCATATCATGTGTTTTCTTTGGCTTGAAATGTAGTGTAGCTGGGCTTTGGGTTTCCCGAACAAATGGGAACTTCTCTATGTTCAAAATGCAGGTACGGCAGCTCAGTACAAAGGAGGGCCAGAAGAAGGCGAACATAATGAAGTCAATGCCAATTGATGAGGGCCGTCTAACGAGTGCAACCGAGGATCAGCTGCCTCCTCCGCCTCCTCCAAAGTACGAATATGCAAACAAGATCAGGTAAAGTATTCAGCTACATCATCAATTGTCTTTCCTGAATGTCTAGTACAAACTGTATAAATGGAACTTGCTCTTTCAATGGTTGGTTAATGTTTGGAATCCAATTTGTGGGACTACATCCAAAGATAGCCAGTTCTCTGACTTGGAATCCAAGCAAGTGTCAGCAAAACGTGTCTGCAAACTTTGGTCGGGGGTGGTTTCCACCCGTATGATTAATCCATTCATGAACTTCCGCGCCAAAAGAGCAGAGGGATATCAAAATTGTATGCTGTGGAGTGCCTAGCCCCTTAATGGTCTGTTGGTTTATGTGATACTCGCAAAGATACTCATACTTTGTATGTTTATGCTTTGGTCAGTTCTGAGTTAACTATGATTAATTGCCTATCCTTAAAGAACAGAGCTGAACGTGTATTGCACCGACTTCTTGGCTTATTTCGAATGTGTCTTTTTAGGTTTGAGAGAGTAACCATCTCTTCTCCTGATGGCACCGTACTTGTGAGGGAGCTGTCATTTGAAGTGCGAAGAGGCGAATCCGTTATTCTTATGGGCCCCAATGGAAGGTATTCTGATTTGATTTCTGCTCTCAATGTTCAACTACAGACACATGGAGAGGCGGTTGTTCTACAGGAGTTCCTGTATAGATCGATGTTAGATGGCTCGTCCTCTTGCCAAGTAAGGTAAATGTTTACCCGCTTATATGAGGCTGATGTGGATGCAGTGGGAAGTCATCCCTTTTCCGAGTGCTGGCTGAGCTTTGGCCATTGCAGTGTGGCACCATTTGGAGGCCACCACGTGGGGATATCTTCTATCTTTCACAGGTGAATCCCTTGAAACTGCATGATCACTATGCAACGTGGGAGGGTTTTCTTGCAAGTTTTACCTTTTGTTGCAAAGGCCCTGAAGAAAGCTCAGCACAATCAGGAATCATAATGCTCACAAAATGCATTTAACATTAAAAACTGCAAAATATGCGTATTATTGTATCTTCGACATCGTCTGACACATTTGAAAGTTTTCTTTTCGAGGTACTATGCTTCAAGCTTGTTGAGAGTGTGTTTCCTGTTTGATTTTCGCCTATATGTTTCACCTATATGTAGAGGGATGCTAAGTTGGACATTTGGTGATGCTTGCCAGAAACCCTACGTGGTTCGTGGCACTTTGAGAGACCAAGTGCGGTATCCTGCTGTGCCAAAAAGTATAGCGAGAGCAGCTGCTCGCCATTATGGGCGGCAGCCCTTGCGAGCACAGCACGGGGAAGCGGAAAGAGAAGAAGACAACAGGGTGGCCGCTGCCCTTGAAGCTGCAGAGATTGGATATTTGATGCAGCGTGGAGAGGGGCTGGACCAGCTTCAGGTAGAGTCTACGTCGCTTTTCTGATAATGGGGCATGAATGTATCAGTTTGACTCTTAGTATGTATGGCTAGCTACGAGCCGTTTGTTTGCATTTTTTTGGAGAGAAAGGGACAATTAAATTCATATGATGTGTACACCACCTACTCTTTCACAAAGGATTTAACTGGGCCATCGAGAAGCGTGTACCATTGTAAGCGCAAACTCAAGCAAGTAATTCATCGAATAGGAGGATACAGAGTTGACAACTGAGCAAAATTAGTGGTATTTTATCCGTAGGTGACTGTGTTTTATGCATCGTCAACTAGCAATGTTGAGTACCATCCTCGGAACTTAGTAGACTGTTGCTTTGGGCCAGGTTTAAGTTAAGGTATTTCTTATCTTCTAGTTTGGTGGCTTTGTCGCTTCAACTATTGTGCTTTTTTTTGAAGTTACAAATTCAGGATCCTTAGTATGTGGGGAATGTGTGCATGAAGTGCAGAATTGGGAGGAGACATTATCTGGAGGCGAAAGGCAACGGCTGGCAATTGCAAGAGTGCTTTTCCACAGACCAATGTATAGACATTCTGCCGCTGCCCTAGTCTAATCCTCGTCTTAAATATAGATGGCGCTGTTTTTCTAGAAGCTCTTGCCTCCCTTCCCTTTCATTGCTGATCTGAGTAATGCAAAGGTCTCCTATGGGAAGTTGATTTTTGCTCGATGTAACCAGCTGATGCATGACGAGTAGAATAATGGCATCGAAGCTGTGAAGCGAAGGGAAGGGATGTATACTTGCCTGTTCAACTGTTGCCTCTCTGCAATGGACGGTTGAACAAGAGCGTGTGCTGTTGCTGGTTTGTATATGCAGGTTTGCTGTATTGGACGAATGTACGTCGGCTGTGAGTGCTGATGGCGAAGATCATCTTTATCGGCAGCTGCAGATGGCCAGTATCACAATGCTTTCCATCGCCCACAGACCGGCACTCAAAAAGCGAGTTCTCAAAGCTGCCCTTTGTGCTATCTCTTTCAGGACAACGTTGATCTGGAAGGTTATGGGTTGCACTTCCATGTTGTTTCACTGTGTGGACAGAATTGCCAGAATGCCAGGCCATTCTTGCATTAGGATCAATAACATGAACAGCCGTATTCGAGTTTTTTTCTTCCAGCTTGTTTCATACTTGGCCTGCAATGGTCTTTGACAGGCTATGTATGAGAGAAAATCGTGAATTTTGCAGTCTACCGATCGCCTTCTAAATGAGTTCTTCAGGCGACATTTGGAATGGTTGCAGGTATCATCAGTACGTCCTCACGTTCGATGGGAGCCTTGCAGGAAAGGGCTGGTCGTACAACTCTCTGACAGAGCACCTCGATGAGCAGTTCTAGAGGCATTTTTACTCTCACTCCCCTTTTTCCAAAAAGCCGGAGGCTTGTTGTGCGCTCGGCCTTAAAAGTACTGACTTGTTGGAGGAGCGCAGCAGACTCGCGGTTTAAAACCACAGACGATGCTTGCAGGAGCGGTTTCGTCGTATGCAAAGTTGATAGAACGGGGGGGGGGGGGAAGGTGTGGTAGAAAAAGGGAGGAAAAAGGGGGAAGGCGAGGGGTGAGAGAGTGAGAGGGGTGGAGGGTGGCTGGCCCGTAGTCCAATGGCAAGATATTTGTTTCCAGTGGTTAGGGAAGATTTTTCATTGTACAATGATAGGTACTGTCTATTGCTGCTCTGTGTATATTCTCTACGAAGGCATGTTGGTAGCTTTCATCTTGAACTTCATAGTGACCAGCCTCATAGGCTTGGGTAGTCGTAGGATTCGTCATAGTTCTGGCTAAGAAAGAGACGATGAAGTCGCTTATGGTGGAATAATGAAGGGGCTCATTTTAAAGTGCTTGCAGGTGCGGAAGTCGAGCTAAGGGTGGCTGTGAGAGTCGTTTCTTGTTTTGTTTCCTCTTTTTCCCACTTCCCCTCCTCCCTCCTTTAAAAAAGATGCTGGCAATGTGGGGTTTGATTGAATGACTATGCACATGGATCGTAAAATTGGCCCAAATATCGCAGAACCTGGGATTGAAACTTTGAATATAGAGTCTGAAGTTTGCAGCCTTAGAGCGTATTACCTAAAGTTCTAGATCTTGAGAGCACAAGGCAGGCCTCGCAAGGCCTCGAAATTCATCTCTCTTGTGCAGTTAATTAAGCCCACAGTTATAATGTAAGTTTCCCGTTCTGTGCTTCTTCACTTTCTTCCCCATTTTTTTTTGGGTTCCGACCGGCGTTGAAAGAACGAGTTCAAAGTCAACAACATTGAAGATACGATGTCCCATGGCCATGGGGCCATGGCCCTGGGGTCATGTCCTGTTTACCAGGCGCATCAACCTTCCGGGTGAATCAACCCTCCAGTTGGATCAACCACTTTGAACTTCGAGCAATATTGGTTCAACCACACTCATGGGGTTCGTTAACCGCACTCGATATCCGTTGGATCTTTTTGATCGACCAATTTGATACGCGCTTCCTGCCTGAGAAGTGCTCCTTTAACCTGAACGTGGCGCCATGGCTTGGCCGCCCCCTAAACCACACGAGCCACGTCACAAACCACAAACCCAGTTTTCATTGGCTCCGGTTTTTTTCCAAAAAAACCAAGTTTCTTTCCAAAAACCGTAAACCACAAAACTCGGGCGCAAACCACAAACTGAAAACGTCGCCCCCCGTTCCAGTTTCCACTATGGCCCTCGCCTCGCCTGGGAGCGACCTCCAATGGTTTTTCGCCACGTATGCAATATTGTACACGTGGCGAGTGATCATTGGAGCTATTAGTTTGCAAGGGAGAAACGCTTACGGTATTTCGCTCCGCCTCCCTCCCCCCTCTCCTCTGTTCTCCCTCCCCCTCCGTCGCCACTCTCCGTAGGGCCATAGCACGGGAGGCCGCTCTCTTCGCTCTGCTCGGCGCTCCTCTCGCCTCTCTCTCCCCGCAGACCGCTGCGCAGAAGAGAGCATGGCGAACCATGGCGCAAACCCTGGCAGCTTACTTCCCTGCACGAAGCTTCAAGCTCCAGCGGAGAGTTCTCAGGAGGAGCTTGCTGCAGGGGCGGAGCCAGGCAGCCCGGAATGTTGTAGCTGCGCTGGGGAGGGGCAGCAAGGAAAGGGAAGTCGGAACAAGCGCAAGTATAGATCAGAGTGTGCCTCTGCCGCTGCGCTTCATCAGGAGGGCGCTCCTGGAGCAGGAATTGAGGGAGCTCTTCACGAAGCAGAGTCAAGTACTTCCAGCTCCGAATTTTGTAATGATGTTGATGCAAAACCTGCAGTGCCACCTCCTTCCCCGAGCACGGATGTAAGCACTCCTGCAGCTGCAGGCGCAGCAAGTTCTGCAGCGAAGGGGCATCCTTTCCCGGACGACGTTCGCATGATACCGAGATGGCTCTGCCAGAATATTAGTATTCCCTTCTTGAGACCGGGTGGAAGAGTTAGCGAGGAGGATGTGCAGCGCCCTGATGAGGCAAACTTGAGACTGGGATGTACTCAGGGGCCACCAAGTGTGGCTGGCTGTTCAGAATTGACAAGGGAACTTGAACAAAAGTCAGAAGATAGTAAAAAGTTGGAGAGTGTTGGAGAGAATGTAAGCAGCAAGATTGCTCCAGCTGGAGAGTTGCTCGGGACTTCAAGTAAGAGCAAAGCGGTGGTATCCGATCATGATCTTAGGGCTACATGTGGATGGGATAAGAGCACTGAAGCCAAGCTTGAGGAACTTCTATTGGAAAAGCTTGGTACAGTTTGTGGCGAAGCTGTTGTCAAGATTGTTGCCTTAGGCTACGACTTGAAGGACGCAAAGGATGCAGTAGCGAAGCATGGCAGCTGTTATGGTGAGAAAGACGCTCTCTCCAATGTTGTAAGCAACGTGCTCAATCCAGCGAACAGAGTGGAGTCTAGCAGCTCGCCGGTGGACGTACAACGCAGTGCTTTGGCCAAACTGGTAAGTGCATTACAGGCTAAACGTCGGCCGCAACTCAGTCGCGGAGATGCCATGTGGTGCCTCCTCATGTGCGACTTGGACATCAACAAGGCATGTGATGTGGAGCTCGATCCGTTGCATAATGCGAGGGATCCACATGGTTCGTCTACTGTTGGCAAGGATATCTGTAAGGCAGCTGGAGCCAGGGCAGTTCCGAATGCTGCACAGCAACATTCACAGAGCCAGAACACAGCAGTTTCCTCCAGCACTGCAACAGGTGGGATTTGATCAAGTTCCTCTCTCCTAGTTGTCCCTTGCTTGTGAATTTTTTTTTTCCTGGTTGAACTGAGTTGTGAGTTACTGCATGATTGAGTTTGGGGAGAAGCTGAGCATTGGAAACGGCGCCTGAAAGTCAGTCTGCACAGTAAGGGCATGCATGAGCAGGATGCGAGTAGTGCCGTCGCAACGTGCCGTCAAATTTTGCAAAAAGTTTCATCCTCGTGACTGTGCTGCCCCTGAAACAATTGGTGTGCCAACTACAGGAGCTACTGCCGGAACTGCAAAAGTCAAGCACAAGCAGCTCAATGGAACATCTGGAACTGGCAAGTCTTCAGCGCAAGCCAGCAAGGATGAGATTGCGAAATCACTTCCTTCGTTGAGGAATTTAGAGAGGTCCGATTCTGGACCTGCTGTTGTGAAAGCATGCATGGAGGCGATATTAGGAGCCGGTGTTTCCATTCCTTCCCAAGATATGAACCTTGGAAGTGTTACACAGAGTGGCATGGCGGGCCTTCAGGCGGCTGTAGAGGCTGTGGCTGCTCAGGCAGTGGGACATGGGATTGAATCTGGTCACCTCACAGGCCCGGTAGCGCGGCAAATGGCAGGGCAGTTAGCGAGCAAGGTGTTAGGAAAATCAACAGGGCAAACTAGCAGGGAGGTGGACGAGGATAATCAAAAGCAACGTCAAAGCGTCGCTCCAGATGTATCGAACTGCAAGAACCCCAACCCTTCTTTAATGCAGCAGATTTTCTCATCAACAGGGGGTCGTCCAAAGCAGCAAGTTGATGGCTCCCATGTAGGACAGTTGCCAGAAGAACATTCAGCTGTTTTAGGCCGGCCATCTGATGATGCCTCCGTTTCATCTACACCCCCATCCCACACTGCGCTAGGCAGCACGGTAACTGCAAATGATGCGCCTGGAGTTGTAGATGCAGATGGGGCCCACCTCAAGGACGCTGCCACTGATACTCGTCTTCCAGTATCTCTGGAGAGAAGCAGCTCGTCTGTCTCCAGTGGCGAACGCAAAGGCATGAAGCAACCACATGGGGCCTCCCTAGATGGCGGGCAGAACGGAGTACTCGATGGAGATCTACAGGAAGGAGCATGCCTGAATGAGCCTTCGATACGCGAGGGAGTAGAAAGTGTAGCTGGAGTTGTTGCCCGGTTCGACAGATTAAATGCCACCCATTCAGCTGTGCTCGAGCAGTGCGTACTATTGGAGAAACGAGTGGTGGAGTTGGAGGCGCAGTCAGAAGAGAAGAGGGACAAGAGACAGCAGCAGGTGGAGCAGCGCATTCAGGAACTGGAGCAGCTACTTGAGGAGCGCAACGAATGGGCTCAGCAGAAGGTGGGACTCCAAACTGGAGGGTCACTTCACCCCAGTTCAATCTGCTTGGATTTTCTGAATGGCGGATTTCAACGTTTGATACGTCTGAGGTCTGGCGGTGATGGCATTATAGAGTAGTTTATAGTTGCGTTTGGTTGCTTTTACGAACTTTTGGCTCCTTTCTGCAAAATGACTGCGTATTGGAAGTATCCTTTAAAGGTATTGCGCGAGTAGATATAAAATGTAGATAAGGGGTAAAAGGGAAGAGGTTGGATTCACGTAAGTGGTTGGTCCACTCGTGAGAAGGTACAATTCCCAGCCAAAACCATAGTCAGTAACCTCCGTTTTTTGAGGGACCTCACGCACTGGAAGCATTGTCAGGAACACTCTGAAATGCTAATCCATTCTGATGTCAAGTCTAATTGTTATGGTGAGTCTCACATAATGGAGCAGGTAGGATTTGCAGGTTATGCAAGCTGCTCGCCGGCTGCTTAAAGACAGTGCCGAGCTCAAGGCTCTGCGAGCGGAGCGGGATGAGGCGGCTCGTATAAAGAAGGAGAGAGCGGCATTGGAGGACACTTTAAGGAAAGCTTCAGGGCAGGTGGATCGCGCCAATGCAGCCGTACGACGACTAGAAAGTGAGAATGCAGAGGTGTGTATCAGCCAGTTGTCCCATTTTTTGCGTATGTCCATGTGGAGAACACATTCAGGATTCTTTTAACCAATTGAAATGTCGATATCCTAGTCTGTGGTTATTGGCACCTTCATCCAGTTTTTATGGAGTCTCTTTTTTTTTCGCCTGTACGATGCCGTTTTCGCAGAAAAATGTTGAAGTATTAGGTTGGTCATTTTTTAATTCTCTATCCAACTTTGAAACCCTTTCTATTTGTTCGTCCTAAAATTCAGAGTGGAGTGAGATGAACAGCAGAGGTGGAAGCAGAGAGGTTCCGTGGCACAACACTACAGGTTAATTTGGTATAAGTAACCTGTTGTAGGGGGTGTAGGTTGACTCGGTTGCCTGAAATTGGTCAATTTGTTATTGCTCACTGGTTCTGTTTTGTCAAATTTTCAGATGCGTGCAGAAATGCAGGCTGCGAATCTGCGAGCGAATGAAGCCGCGTTGAAGTTAGCTGAGGGGGCAAAACGGGAAGGGAAGACATTGAAGAAGATACAGGCATGGGAACGGCAGAAGGTGAAACTGCAGGTCAGTGTCCTGTTCTATAATCTTTCCGGGGTGAAACTACCCATGTAACATCAATCTCCTGCTCCGTTCAAGCAGTGCCAAGCGACAAACCACGTTCAAGCATAACTGACTTTTCGCACTATTGATTTAGATCTTTCAGTGATCGTCTCGTTAGCTGGCTACCTTCTTTGTATATCCTGCTTGAATTGTTTGGCAACTTGGTCTGCTTGACTCTGCCTATCTTGATGAAAACAGCATGAGTATTGTGTTCTATTTCTGGGACATTTTTATAGCCAGACTAAGCGTTGATATGGATCATTTCCTTATCAGGAAGAATGTGTCGAAGAGAGACGCAAGGTTCAACTTTCCAAGCAGGAGAGCGCCCAGGCCAAGGAGCGGCAATTGCAGGCTGAGGTTCATTGGCGACAGGAGGAGAAAGCGAAGGAAGAGGCTTTAGCCAGGGCAGAGGTTGAGAAACGAGCTAAGGAGCAGGTAGAAGCTGCAGCGAAGAGGAGGGAAGAAGGCTTACGCCGGAAGGCAGAGGCAGATAGCTTGCGCTATCGGGAGGATATTGAGAGGCTGGAACGGGAGATAGCACAGCTCCGTTGGGCTGCAGGAGCATCTCTATTCAGCGCAGCTCCTGTTCTTGAAACAGACTCCGGCGTGGTCCATACTCTGCAAGATACTGTATCCAGCCGGCTCCAAGAAAAGCCCGAGTTAAATGAAGGAAACTCTGTTCGACGCGAAAGGGAGTGTGTTATGTGTATGAGTGAAGAAGGCTCTGTGGTGTTTCTACCCTGCGCCCACCAAGTGGTTTGCAGGATGTGCAATAGCCTCCACGAGCAGAGGGGAATGAGGGACTGCCCTTCATGCCGTACTCCTATTCAGCAGAGAATTCGTGTATTTGGGGCGTCTTAGCTTCCTAAGGGCTTACAAGGACAACAGCCTTTGATGCTGAGGAGGCCTTCCTACTACCTGTCAGGTTGTATCAATAACGGATGGACTTCAGGGGGAGACCAAGTGGGAGATTCTCTCTCTGAGGATAGCAGAGGAGGTGCTGCTGTTTGCACTCGAGGTGTTTTGTGGCGTTTCTCTGAACTTTTTATTCTGCTCCAGGCAGTCGCTCTCGCTTGCAGTCTCTCTGACATTGTCAAGACAACTTTTTTGCTGCGATAAAGGACGCCCTGCCTGCTGCGCTTTGTTTCTGCAGCCATTGGTTCTATGGATGAAAAAATTCTCGCTCTAAAGAGCGGAATTTTGTGGTGGAAATGGTTTATGCTTGCTGCTTTGTATTGGGCACGACTCCTTTGCCCGGCCAAAGGCATGATTTTCCATAATGTTCAGAAGGTTGGTCTGTCCTGTAATTGGTTGACATGGGACTTCAATCGCATGTCTCGGACAAAGGTGTTGGATTTTAAGTTCGGGCATCAGATGTGGAGAAAAAGAGTTTCCCCCCTTGATTGGGGAGAAAGTCCTGATAACCGCTGGAGACTGGCCTCTCTCAAAAAGTCTGTACGTGTGGCAATTTCATATAGGGCGTGGCTCACCCCAAATGCAAGTAACCGAAGATCCTCAAGTGTGTGCAGCTCATTAGTACATTTGTATGCTCTAAGTTGCACAAGTCAATTCCACGTGCTCGTCATCTGACCTAGATTGAAAGGGGGGAAAAAGCCGGCGAGGGGGGAGGAGGTGGGGGGGGGGGGGG
>CM074820.1:1373982-1394924 GCA_037447605.1 Zygnema circumcarinatum
CCCCCTCCCCCTCCCCCTCCTTCAAACCCCCCGTACACATCGCTCAGATCTCTCCTCTTGAGCTCCGCTGCCCAAAAGTGCTCAATTCTGCTACGCGGAAAGTATAGACGATTCCTTGCATTTTTTCTGAGTTTTTTTCCCAGCTCCCTTGTTCCTCCGGTTTCTTCAGATGGCAGGTGAGCATGGCCACTTACCAGGCGCTTCTGCAAACTTCAATGATCGAAAAGCAGCTCGACAGCGGGCACGCCACTCTGCTTCATCTCAGTGACGATGTCTTGAACCAGGAGGTACCCTTCAAACATGTTTTAAATTTGTAGTTAAGGAAAGAGGGGAACGAGGAGCGGAAGGGGGGGGGAGGGGGGTGTTCGAATATTTAAGGACCATTCCACAGCTGCTTGCACTTTCTGCTTTTCTCACAAAGGCGCTGTTTTATGCTGGAGGGGGGTTGGAACAGTACAAAGAAGTGATGATTTCATATTTTATTCTGCTTACAACCGGCAGTGCCACCAAGGCGGTAAGTAAATTAAAACAAAAAGAATCCAAGTGTGGCAGCTGAAGTCCCATCCTAGATGTATGCAAGGTTAAGGATCAGAAGGCGGAAGGATGACATTAGTGTGGAGGTGCATGGCGTCTTATTGCTGAGAAATAAGTTAACGAATGCTGGAAATTTTGTCTGCCCCGCAGGATCTTGATAAGCGATGTGAGGCGTTCATGACTGAGAAATTCAACGAGCAAGTGCAGTTTGACGTGGAGGATGCGGCTTTCAAACTCCTGCACTTGAAGATGGCAAAAATCGTGAGAACCTAGAAATATATCATCCTCCTATGCTCGAAATCGCCTCCTCAGATCCTTTCCACTCCCTCTCTTCTATTGTCCTCCTTCCCCTCAATCCACCTTCACATCTCCCCCCCTTCCCCCCCCCCCTCTCCCTCCTCTCCCTCACTCCTCCTTCAATCTACCTACTTCCATTCCCCTTCCTCTCTCCCTCTCAATCCTCTCGCTCTAATCCACCCTCCCTCCCTCCTTCCTCGTGCAGGACTCCGACGGTCTCTACACAGCGCTGCCCCTCGTTAAAGTCAACGCCGCCATCGGCAAAACCACGGACGAGGTCTACGGCCGCGAGGACTGGGAGCCCACTTTCGAGGCGCGCCCCGAGGAGGCGCCGACGGACCCCGCCGAGGCCGCGTAGCCGCCCGCCGAGTCCGCCATGGACTGCCTCCCGCCACCACTCGCTCTCCTGCAGATAGACAGGCTTTATTTAGGCTATGGGTTCACAGTTTTGGCAGTGGTTTTACACGCTCCCATGAATTAGGGCATTAAGTGCTTACTTGGACAGACAGAAGCAGAATTGAAGGAAGAGGCATGCGGTGCTCGCATGTTGAGGGGAACGCGTCCTCCTGCCGCTTGTAAGCATTTCATTGGTGCGAGGCTTGCTCCGGCAGCTCGCCTGTATATAAATTCATCTTGTTCATGCTCAAACTTCGCCTGCCTCTTGCCGGATGTGATGGCGTCCTCACCCCTCGCATGCATGGAATGGGGAATCTTGGGGCTGCAATTATCGCGTTTAAAGTGGATGTTGAACTGAAGCGTCCACTCTCATGAAGCATTTAAACGAATCAAAACCATATGGACTGGCAGAAAGTCACAACGGTACGGGGCTTTCAAGCCAATGGCAAGAGTAAGAGCAATCGTACAATACAAAGCGGCTGTACCCGCCGACCAAAAAAGGTAATTTGCTCGCTCAGACCTTTCTATCTCCCATAGAGTGCTTCTCTTGCTAACCCTGTACGACGAACGCGTTTGAGAAATGCCAGGACTGGGAAACAACTACTAGCCACATTACGCATACCAAAAATCTTAGGGCCGAAATCTGTTGCCACCTGACCGTAAGGTCAACAGAGTCGGTTTGCAGAAGTTACACATGGTCCATCCGTTCTGTCCTGTCAGTCACGGTCCAATGTTATGAGGAAGGTGCGGATTTCCATGGGGCCCAACTCTACCACTGGAGAGCCGTTGACGTGAGGGCGACCCCGCAGAGGACGGGGCCCCTTCGTTGCAGAAGTCTCCCCTTCCACAGTCCACTGAAGGCGCTGCATCTCCGCTCGCTTTTGGTTCGCCGTGAGGTTCATCTCCTCTACGTCCTCGACCTGGTTGATAAGGGGAGAAACAATAAGAGCCTTCAATAGAAACTCAATGCACAGGGCTACTGCAATGCGATGCAATGAAATGATCTGCTTTACACTTTCCTACGGGAAGCTCTGTTATTGATCTTGCTTAAGCGCCTGATGCATTCCCATTACTCTGAGAACACGTAGAGGCTCTTGGAAGTAAGGAAGGCAGCTGGTACGGACCTCAAAGTGCGCGAACACCTTCGACAAATCCACGGTTGCAAGTGTAGAGTACTCCGCATCTTCTCCAGCCTGCAAATGCAACGGAGACAATTGACGCTAAATAGAACGCTTTGTACAAACTAAGTCAAATGCATGCATTCCTCTCGGAAATGCGTGGACCAGTGCCACCTTCTCCTGCCAGGTCTAGACCAGGCCATTGGAAAAAGCTCTTCAGAAAATGCTACGGTATTAGGAGCACACATGCAGATCACCGGTAGGACTACGAAGGGTAAGGGCTCCAACCTCGAAGATGTGTGCTAGGCGAAGTAGAATGCGCTTGTCTCCAAGCTCCTGCAAAGGCAAGGAGCAGACGAGCTTGCTTGCTAAGCCATCGGTCAGGCCAAATATTAATGGCAATTCCTGCCTTCTCAAAATTCCTGTTCATATTTGAGGGGCGTCGCATTCCCTACATCCCCAATAACTTGTCGAATACATATGTAGAGGCTTGTACGGTTGACATACCTGTAGGGTGATGATGGCCACATTTGGAGGCAGCTCATATCCTTGAGAGGCCGAGAAAGTTGTCACATGATTATCTATCCATGTGTTCTCTCCTCCTTCCTGCAAAGAAATGGTTAGAGAATATGAATTGACAGGAAAAAATTATAAAAAAATGTACTTCCTTTCCTAGGGTATATATTCAAGGTACCCAGATCCTACGTCTGCAACAATGGTCGTCTGAAGCTTTGAGTATGCAGCATGCTTCCACCTAAGTTTACATGACGAGCTACTGAGACTGCTGCCTCACCTGCACAGCAAATGCTAGCTGTAAAGGAACGAGCACGCGCTGAGCTTGAAGTCGGCGCCATCGAGCTGCTTCAGCTCTGGGATTCAGGCTCACATAGAACTTCCCGGTTACCTGCATCCTCTCACCATTTGCACTAAATGCCAAGCAAGCAAGACATGCTGCCTTGATGGCTTTGGGAGAGAGAGAGAGGTGGCGGAAATACACGAGAGACAGCTTTTAGAGCGCGATCCTCAAAAGCTTGACCTCTATTGGGATTGAAACGAAGCAGTGTACGGAGCTTTGCCCCTCACAATTGGGGGCAGGGGGGGGGAGCAGATGTGAGAGAGGCTCACAGAGAGGCCTTGGCAGCGAGGGGGGCTTCCGACGCAGACCGTCTCATTCAGGGCCTCTCCAACACCTTTATGGTCATCATACAGAAGGCGTCTGCACAAAGAATATGCAATGTTTATTGAATGACAGAACAGAGGGAATGGTAAAAGGACCCTCATGGAGCAAATGTCCCACCATTTGGTGAGGACGGAAACTCTATGAAATACGGTAACAACTATGTGGAATCCAAAAAAGTGCAGAGTACATCCGAATGACCCTTAACTTACTCTGACTTGATTCTAGCAATCTCGCTTGTGGCTATTGGTTGGTATTGCATATACACAACTATGACAATATACCAAGTCTGACAGTGCATCCAAAACTGCGATAAACTGCCACTTTTGATTGCTGGACTGCTCAAATCGATATCGGCATTGCGCAGTCGCTCAGTCTGACTGTATGGCATGTAGCGGATAGACGTTGGGTTGCGTGACCCTTCTCTTAAAAAGATCTTATCAATGAGAATTGACGATGAATATGAATATGAATATGACTCTTTGTGCCTGCGTGGGATGAATTTCGTTTGGCGAATTCCGAGGACAGGAGAGGACAAGAAGATCGCAACAACTGTGGTACATGTCTAAGATGCAGATTAAGCATGTGCAGATATCTATGAATAATTCACCGAAAAGTCAACCCCCACCTGTGCAGCATGAGCTCCAACTCCCCATCGCGCAAGCTTGTGGCTCCAATTGAGCGGTCCACAACTATGGAGAGGTCGCTGAGGCCATCACTCAGATAGACCCCTGCATTCACCTGCATGGGCATCAGCCTTCCGACATTTCAGTAGAGAATAGCGATTCAGGCCCGAACATAGCGTGCAAACAGTAAGTGCTCTGTGGTGACTTAAGAGGTTGACCTTAACTCACCGGGTAATAGTTTCCAGCAACTGGATCTGTAACATTCAGCTCCCAATCACTGCGATAATCAACCACCTGTCGAAAAAGCGGAAGAGGTGGAGGAAAAAGAAAAACGAGAGAGAGATAGGGAGAAACGACGAGAGAGAGGGAAGGTGAGGCTTGTGGCTGATTTTCGGACAAAAATGCAGAGTAGAAGTGAACATATCAAATGGCACTCTTAGCTCTGAAAATTCTGGGCGATATTGCAAGTAAATGCACCAGCCATCTAACTGGAACAGGTCGGATACATTCGTAGTACATGCGAACTTTTCATACAGACATTCGCTTAGCCTAGATAATACTTTTATGTGTTCTCAGAAAAATGAACATTGCTTGTTAAGTTTTCCCTTCTGAAACCAAAGCAAGGGTCGTGCTTGCTCTCTCAATATGGCTGCTTATGCTCACACGCTTGAGGTAATCTCGGCCGTTGGAATCCGTATAGAAAGTGCGATTGCTGGCTATGTTGGTGCTGAAGCGGGTGATCACTTCTTTGCCCAAGTCATCATCGATGGGAATGGGTCCCAGCTGCAAAACAGCCCCCGTTTCTCAGACAGTAAAACACATGCCGCTTCTGCTGTTCTTCACCCTTTACGGCTAGAATAAATGACATAGGCAATGCAAAATAAAAAGAAAGAAACTTTGAAAAAAAGACGAAAGGCCAGTTACACAAGACTGTCAGAGCAGCAGGTCCACCACGGAGTAGAAAAAATGCAAATAGTCTCAAGAAATGAAACCGCTTGCCTTGAAATTCTCAGTAAGTTCCAAGTTCCAAGTTCATTCTTACCGTGTAGTGGACTTCAGCATGTGAGGAGTCGCGGAACATGCGCACCACCTGCAGGGCCACAGTCGAAACCCCCCAAGAAGCATTTGTACATACAGATAGCAGAGTTTTAGAATAGACTGCCTTGTACGATAGCCATCCGTTCTGGAAACCTGATCCACGACAGACATTAGTTTTTTTGTAGTCAAACCGACTGGATGAACACGCCATTGAATGAGTTATCTTGTATGAAGCGTCTGGTTTGTAGAAGAAAAATTAACCTGCGAAGCCCATCCAAAGCGTTGATGCACTTCCTCCACAAGTGGGCCACGTACAACACTCAGTGGCACCTGTAAAGAGCATTTTCCCTTGCATTATAATCAGTGAACCAGGGAAGGAAGCCAAAGGAAATGAGAGTCCAGATTCAATGATCAATCATACAGACCCCCTTTCTTCAAAGGGGCCGAACCTTCGAAAGTAATAGGATGGCTTCACTGAGACCTTCAACTCACCGGATTGCTGTCACTCCAAATTGGAAATGTATCCGAGCTGTTGGGCCGGAATATGTAGGCTCCAGAAGCCTGCAAAAGTACATCATGGGCAACGGTTATGAACCTTCAAACAAGGAGGCTTTTTCTCTATGCAAAATCTGTATATGCAAGTTACCGCTTCTCACATGTTCAAACTTACGAGGTTCAAAGGCTAGCAGTTATTGTCATGGCATTTGCCCTTACCTGTGGACCCGCTTCAATGCCATTACTCGCATTATACCAAAGGTAGCCATGGTCCACTAACGTTTCAACCTGCACCACCGAAATGAGGCTGATATCAGAGATATACCATGCCATATTCCACGGCTCCTCCAAAACTGCCATCGTCTTCTATCACACGCTTTTGAATGCAACCGAAAATTGTTTCCTGCACTTTTTGGCACAGTAGAGTCGATCATGTATTCAATCGGAAGTAATCGGAAATCCTTTCTCAAAAGTATGCAGTTATTTTATTTCTCTATGAATGGATGTCAAGAAATCTCACCCCTGTCAAACCATTCGACATATGGCTCAGCCGGCCAGTATCTTTAGAGAAAGTCAGCTGCATGCCATTTTTTCCGCCAGTTACGCTGACTGTCTCCACCGAATCGCTTAGGTCCTCTTCCGTCGCCACTTCAGCAGCACCTTCATCACTCAATCCACACAAACAACTTCCATTTTGGTTCCATTTCTTGAGTAGAAAATCTTACGCTGAGGTAACTCAGATTCATAAGTGGACGTTCGTCCTTGCTCCCTTCCAATCAAATGATCAAATACTTTGATAGATACACTTAGAATTTTCCATACATGTGCACCCCCACAAGTAAGAGTGGTGAGGCACCTTCTGAGCCCGGTGGGGCGGGAGACACAAAGTAGGTGCTGAATCCCAAGGGAAGCACCTCTATTTCAAAGTGGAGGTTATACTTTGCAAGCCGGTCTCTGCCAGCCGTTGGCCCGCCATGGGCCTCCATGTAAAAGCGGCGCATTTCGGGAGAGTGATGCTTCAAGGGAGAGATTTGGGCAAGCAGCGAGCTACCCCGAGCATCTCTAACAGTGAGACCCTCGTGCATCACCTGCAAACGGAGGGGCCTTATGAGACAATGAAAATGCTGGAACAGGTGGTACAAGTTTGGGTTTTGTATCACAACAGCCAAGTATTGCAAAAAGAATGAACAAAGAAAGCTGCAACTCTCACCGGGAGAGAGATGATCTCCTTCCGCGTCCAAGTCAGAGGGTTATAAGCAACCACTACCTGCAGGGAGAACAATACAGCGAGCATCTTCGTTTTGCTGTTACTGTAACACGATTCCATGCAAGGGGAAATTCAGTATGGTGCAAAGTTCTAATGCCACTCTGGGTGTAGCATTCAAAGCACAACCGCTGACTATGCCCATGAGCTAACCCACGGTAAAGAAGCGAGCAGCAATAGCTCTTCTTCGCGAAGATACTGCGTGAGAGAACAGCTATTTGGTGTAGTTAAGGATGGCAAGTTTGAGCAGAAGACTTACCAGAGTCTTGCCGCTGGAAAGATCCACCTGGGTTGCCGGGCAGTAGCTGATATTTAATAAACCACACTGCAGAGAACAAGGAATTATCGTCATGGCAAAAAAGGCACTATGGGGCTGGTAAGCCATTGAGCTCAAATAACAACCTTTGAACTATGAATACGTAAAGCTACCAATGAACGAAGTCTGCCAAAGAAGCCAAACCAACTGTACAGCCAAGCAAGCTGACCTGGTCCTCTTTCTTTCATGTCAGATACAGGAGGAGGCTACATTCTTACTCGCTCAAAAGTTGGAGACGTCTCAGGCATCAGCAAAATATTCTGGGAATCTGTCTCCATTAGCATTGCACGCTCTCGTCGAGTGCGCTTTTGCTTATTTGACCTTGTCGCTTGCGTCTGATCTAAATTCTTTGTAAGAATAGAAATTGCTCCAGTGAAGACATCTGTCGCCTGCGGAAGCCTCCACTGCATTGATTCAGTGCTTCAAAACTGAATCTCCATTATAGTAGCAACTTTTTCTCATAGTGCTTGTTCCTTCCTTGCCCACCTGCATTCGGCTTGAGTATTTGACGTGCCTATCTCTGAAGCACGCACCTCTACTTCTCCCTTGTAGAGCCTCTTGGAGTAGTCATTCGCAACATGTTGCCTCTGTGTGCCAGCAACTGCATCGTGGTGCTGAACAATGGCCATGGCTTTCTCTAGAGCATCAGTTGTGGGCCCACCGCTCCGTCGCCCAGTGAATGCCTCAAGCTGTCTCACCGCCTGTCACATAAGTTTGTGCATCCCAAACTGCTGTCAGGATGGCGGATTCCGTCAGGATTATAGCTTGTAGTGTTCTTTCCCTTTCTAACTGAAAGAAATGAATGTTTAATAAGAAAATGGAGACAGAGCGAAAAATGAAAAGGAACCACCTGCAAGAATGCACCGGATGACCGCACATAGCCCTTGAAAGTCGGCCGGCTTGTGAAGTAACCAGTCCAAAAATTATGCGCATCGTTAGCGTACCTGCAGAAGCATGCACAACATGTGAGCTGTAGACCTCACAAGTTATTTACCATGTCCCCTTCTCGGAATGATGATTAAAAACTTTTGGTTTTGCATCAGTGAAAGCTCTTGCATGTGAACCAGTACCATCACGGTAGATCTTCTGAATTTGCATTTAGATAGGCATCTCACAACGAGAGGATAGCAAACTATACATATATTGGCAAGCAAAGAAAATGCTAGCTCATGATAGAATTGCCCATTTCATTAGCTATTGTGACAGTTGCACTCAGGGAAGACTTTTCACATCCTGTTACAGACAGGATGTTGCCTACCTCCTGCTTTGCAGTGCTTATGGTGACTTCAATTCTCTCTACAATTCAAATAAGCTACATACCAGGAATTCATGCAATAGTCAAAAAGTGCCTACGAGACTCTCACCACCTTTTTTTTATCTGAATTCAATCGAAGCAAAGAGTATTGTCCTTTTTCAGTCGATTTCTAACACTAAACAGTAGACTAGTACGTGTGTATACTTAAATGACAAGGCCTCTAAAGAAGAAGGCCCTTACTCCGAGCTGGTCTATGCCGTTATGGCTGCCAGAACACACGACAACCATAAAAAAATGGGGGGGGAAGTTCTAGTTGAGTAAAGGATATGACTCACGGAAAGAAGTCTCCAGTCTTTAATGGCCAAGTCTCTTTCGCAGCGTGCTTTGCCCGGACGTACAGAGTAGGAGTGGAGTAGAATGCATTCACGCGTCCGTCCTGATAGCACCATCCATTCAAAGCACCTCTTTATTGGCGCAAATTGACGAGGTTGAAAGGGACAAGGGAAGTTCATTATAGACGTCAATAGAGTATGGCGTTGAGCTGAAAGATTATACAACGGCCAGAATACAGCAAACAACAGCCTGAAATCTCCTATTTTCTATTAGGCTCCGCCTAAATAGTAGAATTTGCAGTAATGTAGTGTAATGTCCAGCAGGCTGCATATTTGAAACATCAATAAAATCGTATGTTGACTCCCTACCCTGCAGGTTTTGGTTTCATTATTACGATTGTAAGGATCCGCAGACCCTTGCACCTAAGCTGAAGCCAAAACGGTCATAAACCTTAAACGAATGCTGCTTGCTCGTTTCTTGGCCAAGAAATTCCGCAAGGTAAGGTGCTAAAGACAAAACCAGTTTCCTAAGCTTCCTAACATAAATTCTTGAGCTTCTGAACGCTTTCTTTCACTGAATTTTCCCTTGAGGACAGTCTGATATACCTGATTGACATAGTGAATCAGCTTGTCCATGTTCTTGAACCATGTCTGGGCGTTCCCATATGCGAAATCCTCGCCCATTGCCCACATTATGTGACTCGTCCGAAACTGTTTCGCCTGCAATCGACAAAAAAGTCAAAAGCTCCATCACAATGCCAGGATTTATCGAACCTCATTTAACAAAAGGAGATCTTCATGCTCACTGCAACCTATTCAACGCTGAAGTAGCTGACAACATCCATCTGTGGCACAACATTTTGTGCCAGAAACTGCTTTTGTCACGCAGCAACAGAGCAGCATCCACCTGCTCCTGACAGGCTTCCACGAATGCATTAACACGCTCCTCTACATTCATGTCATCCAAAGAGGGATCATCCTGCAAAACAAAAAAAGGTGACTTTGATAGTTAACACAATGCTCATCGTCTTAACAGAATGCACTTGCGAGAAACAAGATTGCAAGGACATGGTCACTATGCTCATTATTCTTCCTGACAACAATGAGGCAATTCACAACAATTGAAGTCGATAGTGCTTGCCTGAATAGGAGGGTCCGGATTGGCAGCATCATAACGAAAGCCCTCGGGAGGATCATAGTGGTGATGCATAGCTCCTCCAAAAACCTGCAGATTCAAAGGCACCAATGGTGTGAGCCACGACGATATAGAAAGGCGAGTTGTTTAATCCCATCACAAGGATGAAAAGCTCCAGCTTTTCATGCCTCGATCAAAAAGAGACAAGGAAAAATGCGTCCACCAGACTTCTTTCCAAAAGCAGTTTTTCTCATCAGCTCGAGAAATTCTGGATAATGTACCTCTGCCGATTCACCCAAAGTGGACGAGGCACGCCAGACGAATTCCATTGTTTGATCCTTCCGCCGCTTCGCCAAATCTTGCCAGTCTGCTCGAGCAAAGAAAACTGCATCCATACCCGCCTGTAGAAGCAAAAAAAATTGCTTTTCAGCACAGTTACCTGCGAAGAGCTGTCCATTGTACAATAGAAGCACCAAGAAATGACTGCACGCTCTTTAAATCAAGGAGGAGCAAGAAGATTAATCTAATTTTTTTGCTGCACCTGAATGGAGACATAGCTACTCAGCAGCATGAGTCAGCTGAGCATCTCAATCAAAATCACGAAACAAATGAAAAGTGGAGCTGCAGGTGGCTACAGCACAGAAATAAATGCTTTTTTCATAGGGAGAACTGTAAGCATTGTGTGTTTTCCTCGGCCACGATTGCTGTTTCCATGTTTGGGGATGGCATGAAAGGCCAGGCCTTTGTCTAACCTCAGCAGTGAGCAGATATGCTTGTACAGCAGAATGCCCAAATGGGTCGAGTTGAAATGAGACACGTGGAACGACATCAAAATGCTCCTTTAGGAATCGATGACCGAGCGTAGTCTGGTCAATCATGTCGACGTAATGTGTTGTCGCCTCATCATGCATACAATAACCTCCGTTACTGCAACCGCCCAAATCAGAAAATAAATCTAGAAGTTTAAAAAAAAAAAGTCTTGGGAATGCATTAAGCTCCAGACCAGCATTGCGACATTTAGCATTTTTTGAGCTTGTCCTCTGCCGAAAAACTCGCACACAAAAACTTGTTACTTAACTTCTGGCATCTGAAGGGCTCATCACAAATGAATAAAGGTGCATGCAACTAAATGCACATGAAGCAAGCCTTTAGAAAGTACTCCAAGGCTAGCAATAGGTTTAAGGAGACCTCTCCTAAACGATAACCCAATTAAGATTTTGGTCAGACATTCTACAAGCATCATTTGCAAAGAACGCAAAGAAGTCATGCGGCAGATGCTCAACAAATAGCCAAATCACGTTTCCTGTAAACATAACCCCATTGGACAGAAAGTGTCGGTAACAACGCTGCCCACCAGTTAGCACTAAAAATTTAACCACTTCCAATCGACTCACATGAATTCCAGCTGACCATCCCGAATAAGCTTTCTCACTGCTTTCTGTGTGCGACGAGTCTGTTGCTTCCACCACCGTTCAAAGAAAGCCTGTCCATAAATAAAAGAAAAAGTGAACAGGCGAACTCATTACGCAGCTGTACGCGGAGACAGATTAAAAAACCGCTAGAACGCCACCTATTGGCGAAAAAGGAACAAGGAACGAGCGGGCACTGTCAATACCTGCTCCACATAGATGAACTTGCGGTCCGGATTTTCCAGCAGCTTTTCTACCACGGTGTCCAAAATGTATTGCACACCTGCCACCTGCATCACGAGCACACATACTGTCCCTGAGGGTGCGCGGCTACACTTTAAGGACGAAGTAGAGCCTGAATGCAGATATTAATCATAACAAATAATGTTGCGCGCTCACCTGAATGGAGTTGTTGGAGCCAATGTAATACTGGTCCACTGTCTTCAACCAGCCCACATCATCGTGCGTGTGAGGCACGAGATGCACATTGATCTTGCCATCAACAACGCCTGCTCGCGTATTGTATCCCGGGCAATATCCCCCGTCACAGAAAGCAGCATGCACTCCATAGAGCAAGAGCAAGCAGGCGCGCAGGAGGCCTGCAAGGCGCAGCGAGGAAGCCATGGCGAGGAGCTCCAAGCGAACCAACAGCCCAGCAAGAAAGCTCGCTTTATAGGGTGGGTCTCTATTCAAGGTCCCCTCTTGAGAGAAAACCAATGAAAAATCGCCACGTGTCCATATCTGAACACGTGTCAGTTTTTTATTGGAAAAATGTTTTCTTGAAGTCTCATCTGGAGGGCTTCCAAAGAAGTCGGCCACGTGGCGCTTTGACGGCGTTGACACTTGGCGTGCTGCCTAATTTTCAAGACCCAGAAAATTGGAAAACGTTTTACGGGCACATTCGTACGAAATGTGGCCAAGCAAAGTATTACTGTACACAGTATTATTGCTTCGTGCCGTCCTCGTCTAGAAGCATTTGGAAATTCCATGGAGGATTTTTCCGGGGCTAAAAAAATCTCGTTTATAAATCGCTATGTCGGGCAGGATGAGACGTTTTTTATCTGCCCGTAAATTGCGGGCGGCTAGGCGCGCCTACGTGGCGGACGCGGGCGATGATGCGGCAGATTTGCTGCCCTATCCACCGTCCCGGGGAGAGGAGTCAAATTTTAGGTACAATTTGATGGGGTCAGCCAATTAAACATGCCACGTAAGCAATATGTCCACGTGACGAACTATGATTGGACGAGGTTGGGGATACTGAAGTAAAGGATAGGACCGACGCCTATAAAATCTGAATACTAACCGTTCCAAGGTTTACGAAAACCAGGATTCTATTCTGACCGTTTCGCAGGGCACCTTTGAAGTTCGTACGTGGCAGACGGCTATTGGAGAATTGCAGCGTGCTTTTTTCTTAGACTTCCGACCTCCAGCAGGGCAGGAAGAAATATTACATTTTGTATTTTTTGCGGTTGTCCTTTTCAGTTTGTTACAAAGCGGCGCGCAAAAATAACTTTTTCGCATGATAACGGCCCTTCAAAATTCGAGATATTGTTTACCCAGTTTCAGTCCGAGTTCACGCGCCGTAGAACTGGAACATGGACCCTTTGAGCGGAGGAGGGGCGGGGGCCAGAATCCCTCCCCCCACTCGCCTTCCAACATTAGGTCACCGACTGAGGGAAAGGGCCCGCCATGGCTCCTCCTCCTCCTCCCTCTCCCAAAGACCGGGACGCCTCTCCCTCCCCCCCTCCCTCCTCGGAGAAAGAGCCTCGCAGCCGCCACAGGAAGCACCGGCGTCAAAGGAAGAAGCGCCGTGTCTCGCGCAGCCCTGACAGCAGCAGCGACGAGCCGGCGAGTGAGAGTTGCAGCAGCTCAGATGGCGAAAACGGTGGGAGTGGTAGCAGCAGAAGGAGGCGTAAGGCTGAGAGGCGGAAAAAGCGGAGGTATGTGGGAGTGTATGGTGATGTCTGTGTCTTTGTTCTTGGCGAGAGTCTGGCTTGATTTTGGTATATTTGGTGGCTGATAAGGCTTAGAAGTCAAGCCACGGTTTGAGGAATTAGTTGTGGTACTTGGAATGGCCTGGCCTAGTATGGCTCGGTTGTAAATGTGTGTTCGGCGGAGGCAGTGCACTGGCCTTGTGGATGAGGTTTGAGGGAAGCAGGTCATGGCACTGGTAAGAATGTGACTCTAAGGCCAGAGCGCTGCTATACGTTAGACGTTGGTGAACGATGCTTCTTGTGTTCAGTTTTTGATTCGTTTTGGGATGATTCCGTATGTACTTTTCGGACCATCTGCCATTTAGATCAGTTGATTAGTTCTAGTGTGATTCTTAATCCGTTGCCGCTGGTCTGACTTAGTTTCCTAAATGTTGCAGGGACGATGATAGTGATAGTGACACAGACAGTGAAAGCGATAGCGAGGATGAGCCCCGCAGGCAAAAGAAGGTCAGTGGCGCACTGTGAAGGGGCTGGTCGGATTTCACGATTTATGCTTTAAGATCTGAAGAACAGATTAGCATGTCGCAGCTTTGTCTGTTTGTGGGATAGTTGTAATTGCTGTATATCATCGATGTGCGTTACTCGCACATTCTTTTCAGCGTGTTTCCTCACGATCCCTCACTTTCAACCTTTGCTTTGCTTACTCTTGGATTGTACTGGTTGACATTTTGGCGAGCTTAAGGGCATGTGGGAAGATAACCTAAAAGTCTGAGTCTGTTTGATTTCTGATGCGCTTGTGGATTGGTTTTTGGAATCGGGAGGGCCGGGGCTGAGGACGGGCCTTAGGAGAAAAAAAGCCATTCGGAAAAAGAGAAGGGGCGCAGCAGTGACAAGAAGCACCGGCGGGAGCGGTCTCGGCACCACAAGGTACATACTTAGCAGCGATGACTGCAGTCTACCGGTGACTTAGCTAGTTGTTCCTGCCATTTCCTTTGCTGGCTCTGCCAATTGGCTGTTAAGAATGCTTGAAACTAAAACGACTCAATGTACTGATTGTTAGGGTGTCTCGTTCTGTTGTGGCTTTGCTCGTGCTTGGGTGCTTTGAACCGTCCGTCATTGGAGCTGCCATATGGCAACTCTTTTCGATTCGATTGGGCACGGCGGCCCTTGGGAGGCTTGCTGAGGTGAACCAGAAATCTAAAAGTCGAGATGGTGATGATTCCTCTCCTGGCCCAGTGCAGCTGTCCAAGGTGAGGTCTCTATGTTCAGTCTCCAAATCCGCTCCTTGCATCAGTCTTAGTTGATCGCATACGCTCCAGCAGCTTTATTCATTTGAGGGTGTTCTGTAATCGGTTAATTCCATGGAGAACGTTAAGATATTTCCTTCGTCAACACATCACGATCTTTCCTTTCTCTTTTGGCTGTTGAATCCCTTGGTCATGTGATATCGTTCTTCTCGGACTGTTTGACAAGTTGTGGGCGTCTGCGCTTTCTTTGGCCTTACTTGATCTATGAGTTTACTTGTATGGTTGGCAGTTCCTGAAGAAAGACGATGCTGCCCGTCGGAGTGTCATCTCTGGGAAGAAGGTATGTTGTCTGCTTTTGACAGAAGTCGTTCATTTTCTTTTACGAATTGCTGGTCATTGATATGTGTTGTCGTTGGTTTGCATTCTCTTCCGAGGTCGTTTTTGTTGTCTTGCTGTCGCACGCATCTGCAATATCGTAGAAGTTACCTTCACAGCATACTACCGATGATCTCAGCCTGTTTGTTTTCCAATCTGCACGTTCCTATTGTATAATCTTAGGATTCATGGATTCCTGAAATTTTGAATTATAATTTTCACTTAAAATTTTCGATTAGTCTTCTTGAAACTGGAGGCAAAGACTCCCTATCTCGCCCTACGATTTATCCATGCGGTCAATCCCACGCATGCCCGATCAAACCGTATTGTACGAAAAATGGATGTGATTCATGGAATACAACTGGTGTATTTTGCTGTGTTCTTCAGCTTCAATTGAAGGTGGAAAAGACGAAAGAAGATAAAGTTGCAGAGGCCAACAGAAGCAGGCTGCTTCGTTTTTTGAACGCAAGTTACGACTGAGCGTGGAGATTCAATCACGTATCATACATCCTGTCTCTCTCCCTCTCTTCCCGTCGTGTCCTCCTCTCTAGAGGTGAAGGGACAACCGCCGTAGAGTAAGCAGCTTCGTTTAAGTGCCCTCGTTTTTTCATTCTCGTGTTGTGCGGTTAACGGAAAGCTCGTTTGGGCTGGAGCACAATAGGATTCTTTATGCTCTTTATGTTCTTTATGCGCACATGGGGTTCCGGCATCATAAGCTCGGGATGACATTGCTACTATGACCTGTTTCATGTGGAACAGAGGCAATTTGGTGATTCTGTCTCTTGTGGCAGGTCGGTCCATGCCCTCCTTTTGAAGTCTAGTACACGTGACCATGATGCCCTTTACCTTCACTGAGCTTTTTTGGGTTTAGAAGTGCAGAGTCTGTTCTTGAGTACCCGATGTAAGCTTCACCTCGCATGATTACTGCAACAGAAAGCTATGACTCAAGTTACAGAATCTTCAATCAGGCATAAGGGCGCAACCCAGACGGTTTGAACAATCATTTAAATGCTAGAAGGTGCTTTTTCTGTCACGTATCGATGATTTCCGTTTATGTTCTATTCTTAAAAAAACAGACTCGCAATCACAAGCAGGATGACAACCGCAATTGCAAGCACAAAAACAATCGTGATTGGAATTGGAAGGCTCCCTAAGGTAAGTTCATGAAAGGCACTGTCTGGAAATAGGTGCGGTCTCGCTTACAGACTCGTACCTGACGACGCGTTCCTTTTCACCTCGTCGGTCCATCATGTGGCGCACACCAAGAGGATGGTGGTGGCTAATCTCTTTAGACAGGACTGCAAATGCGTACCCGTTGAGGGTATCATTGAAATGCAAGACCCAAGTAGAGCTCGCCACGTCGGACAAAATGCATACGTGGAAGCCTGGGATTGGCCCAATGAGAACTCTATTAACTTCCGCGAAGTCGACTTTATCAAGGGCCACTCTGAACAGCATTGGAGACTCCAACCTCGATAAAGGCACTAAGCAGCAATAGTAATAATTATTACTACAATGTCGCACAAATTACAAGATCTCGATTCAAAAAATAATTAAGCGTCGGGGATTGCGAATTTGCAATGGAGAGATTCGAACTGGCGACCTCCAGCAACGTGACGTGACGACGCAAGAAGACAACACTAGCCGCCAAAAATATGGTACAGCACAGCAGCAACCTACCACGTGTCACATTGTGATTCGATTTGATTCCCCCCTAAATCTTCCCCAAATTCCCATCTTTTTGGTCTGCCGAAACCTTTTCAACCGCCTGTACTCTCCACCAATAAGATATAGCCACGTGTTCTTCAAAAGTACATCCCACTGTCACGTCACGCCCGGCCCCATTCCGCCCCTCCAAAACGTCGAATTTTCAGATTCCAAAATTTCGCAAATCGCGCCAGCAGACGGCCCTCGCGCACGGCACCAATCGGTGCACGCCACGTGGCAGGCTCCCTCGCGAACTGCTCGCACGTGCGGAGGAACGGGAAACGTCGACGCCGCCCCCGCCACGACTCGCCTGTCGCTCTCACACCTCGCGCCTCTCACTCTCCCTCTCTCTCTCCAGCTCCCTTTCCCTCTCCCTCTCCCTCTCCCTCCCATGGGAATAGTCCCTGCAGACCACTTCCCAGCCTTTTCATCCTCCTCCCTCATTTCGTTCTCTCTCGCGCTCGGACGCCATGGCGTGGCCTATACATTCCTCTGTGAAGCTCATCCTGGGGATCTTCGGCAACATCTCGGCTCTCGGCCTCTTTGCTTCGCCCGTGTAGGTCCCTCCCTCCCTCCCTTCCTCTCTGGAAACCCATGTACCGCCACAAGTAAAGAGCTGTTAGGAGTGAGGAGGCAGGGAGGGCCCACAGACCCACGATTGTGCGGATAGCGAGGAGGAAGTCAACGGAGGACTTCGCCGGGCTGCCGTATCTGTGCACGCTGCTTAACTGCTCCCTGTGGTCCATTTACGGCCTTTCGCCGTACTCGGACCAGATTCTGGTGACCACCATCAACGTCGCGGGAGCCCTCGCGGCCGCGGTCTATGTCGCCGTCTTCTGCTCGTTCGCGCGGCCTCTGCATAGGGTACGTGCTGAAGATGGGCTTGGGGGGGAGAGGTTTTGGGGGATGGGGGAGGGAGGGACGGGCAGGGGAAAAGAAGGGCCGGGGAGAGAGAGGAGGTGACTGGGGAGGGGACGTGGATAGGGAGGGAGGACAGGAGAGAGGGACGAGAGAGGAAGGAGGGAAGGATGCAGAGAAGCCTAGTGAGAGGAGAGGGGGTCGAGGGGGAGGGAGGGGGAGAGGGAGGGGGGGGGGGGGGGAATTGAAATGGTGGTCAGGTTGAAGGAGGAAATGGCTCTTTCAGCAATGATGTGAGTGTGAAACGTGTTTCATATTGCATGAGGTTCACGAGTCAGAAAGTCACTTTCTTTGGCAGCGAAGCGGTAGTTTTGATGAAGTCCCTGCGGGTGCAGGTAAAGCTGCTCGCTATTTTGTCCACAATTGTGAGCTTGTTCGTTGCTCTGGTGGTTGTTTCGCTCACTGCCATCCACGACAAGGATCTCAGATCACAGGTGGTGGGAATTATAGCAGATGTGGTTACGATTACGATGTATGCGAGCCCACTATCTATCATATGGCTAGTTATTAAGTCGCGGAGTGTGGAGTTCATGCCCTTCTACCTCTCTCTGAACGTCTTCATTAACGCGCTCACATGGACAGGTGAGTTGGGGCCCACTTACTTCCCAAGATATTAAGCAAGGTTTTGAACAGCAGAGTTGTCGGTGGTGAGGGTGAGAGGGGCAATAAGAGAGTGCTGGATCAGCAGCTACGATTGCATAGAGGAGTTTGAAACGACGGATGTATAGAGTTTGATTGTGAGTGGTAGCATTGGAAAAATATTGTTGGCTAGTTGGTAGAGATTCTAGATGTAAGAGAAAGAATTCGCTTTTGTAGGTTGACAGGTTATTTCTTTTGGGTGTCTTCCTTCTCTTTTACACACTAAAACATAAGATTATACGAGAGTAATTTACTTGTATTTTATCATATTGGATGAGGTTGTATTGTATTTTAGACTTAACATAAAAAACTTAGCTTGCTTAAGTGGAGGGGAAGGTCGGTTTTTTCGAGTTAAAGGTGAGAGGGCTGCTGCTAACGTGGGCTTCACGGCTGGAACAGTGCCTGTATAAAGTAAACGGTTGCATTCAGTGGGTAGTTGCTGTGGGAGGGCTGTGGCAGCTTTACAATAGAATAAAGTAGGTGTATGCTGTCATTGATGATGTGACGGGAGGGGGCTGCATGGCTTGCAGTGTATTCGGTCTACGTTAGAGACGTATATGTTGGGGTAAGCTCCGTAACTCTGAACGACTACTTTGGAAAGAAGGAACAGGCCTTTGTTCGAAGTGATGATGGCTCGCCCCGTCAGTTGGTTTGGCTCGAACGCTAGGGTTTTAATCTGCATGTGAGAGTAGAAGGAAGGAGACGGATTGTCCAGTTCCATTTCTGATCAGTCTTGCGAGCTTCACTTTGCATCCGAGGACACGGCTTTTGGGACGTCTGTGAATTGGCAGCTCTGTTTCTGAACCAACACTGTGCATCATGCCTTGATGAGCATGGCATGGACTGGACATGTGTAACATAGCACAGCATGACTTTGAGAAGGTTTAAAGTCTGAACTGACCTTACATGAACTGGCATGATGGTATGCCGTCACGCTGCAAGTCGTCCTCACATGCCATACCATGCCATGAAGTGATGTGATTGTACCCCCATGCCAGCACATAGACCGTGTATGACAGTCGGTGCATGACCATGGTGCGCAGATCCCCAACGGTCTGGGCACAGTCCTGGGCGCCCTGCAGCTCATTATTTACGGACTCTATTGGCGGCCCGCGGACCGCGTCGGAGCGGCCGACTCCTCTGAGACGACGAAGTCTGCGGAGGAAGAGGAGGAAGAGACCAAGGGAGGGGTCAGCGCTTGCTGACCTCTCCCTCTCTCTCTCTCAAGCCGGGCCGGACGGGGCTCTGACAGACAGAGAGAGGGCGTGTTGGGGTTAGGGTTAGGGTTAGGGTTAGGGTTAGGGTTAGGGTTAGGGTTAGGGTTTTGCTTCAACCATTGGCTCACAGGGACTCCTTGAAGCCTCCCTCCTTCCGTACGCATTTCTCACTGTCCATAGTGTAAAAATAAGCTGCGTGTTGTGTACAGCGAGCTGCTCTACCGCGATTTTGCAGTTTTTATCTACTTTTAGTTTCTTTAGCGGTTGGGCTTGGGCACCGAGTGCACGTTATTCTTTTTTCCTTCTTTCAAATGCGATGTCTGCACTGAGGACCGCGCGCATCATCACTCTCTCTCCTTTGGCAGTTCCTGTAAGCGAACAGTCGCAGGCAGCGCCCGTCCACCGAAACAAGCAGCGCCTTGGCACTGGGGCAAACCCGGTTTGCGGTTTGACGACCAAGTTGCAAACCTACCTGGAACCAAGTTTTTTTTGTTTTTCTTTTGCATAAAAAATTTGCCCTCTAAAACCTTGAAATCTAAAAGCCTCAAGCCCTAAAAAAACCTTCCTCCATGGCGAGCTGCCGTACAGTCGAGCATCGTCCAATGGGCCCTCGCCACGTGCTCTCTGTAGGGGGTGGGGGGGGAGGCGTCAGGCCTAGGGGGAATCCGCAGTTGCAAACCGCGGCGGCGGTTTTTGGGTCCTCCGAAACCGAGTTTCTCGGAGCTGCGCTTCAACCGCCCGCACGTGCGGGACGGTTGGGAAGCCCAAAACGGGCGCAGCTAGCGCCATCGAGAGAGCGCCACGTGGCGTCCACGTGGAGTGAGTTGGTCGGTACGTCACGTGGTGGTAGTTTGGTTGTGCTCCAGTATTTTTGGGCTGTGCCCCGAACCTATATTCGCGTTTCTGACTGTTGGATTGGACAGCCAGATCTCGTTACTTGCTCCTGGCTGCACCACGTGTCATATAGCAGGAATTTCTGACGTTGGATGTGCCACGCATACCATCTCACATAACTGTGCGATGTGCCAAGTGCGAGATCTTCGGACTTTGCTCGTGGACACGCCACGTGTCGATAGCTAAAAAACCGGCTCCATGTGACACCACGCAGCGGCGTAGCAAGTAATTTTTTCACTGCATGGAAACGCCACCCGAGCATTCAAACGTGCGAGGTCTTGACAATTGCTCCTGCTCGCGCCACGTATCTTTCACACGTGTGAATCCCGTACAGTATGTGCCTACAACAAAAGTTCCGGACACATGGCGCTCTTTGATTGGTCCACACGGGCAGAATGACCGGTCACGTGACATTTTGTCTCGAAGGAACCACGAGTATTCTGATGGGTTTTATTACCAAGCAAGCTCTGCTTTTGGTCATATTTTTTTTTTTCACTGACTTTTTCACCCTTTTGGTTCTTGCAACCATTAATTTATCACGGAAAAAAGAAAACCCACGTATTATTACTCTTGGCTACCATCTTAAGTTTATTTGAACACAATTCAAATTCCCCCCCCC